>VZRQ01002909.1:805591-948809 GCA_013397975.1 Machaerirhynchus nigripectus | reverse complement strand
GGCGAGCGGACCGAGCCGGGGGCTCGCAAGATGGGGCTCAGGGGGAGATGGAGAGGGAGGCGGTTCAGCACCGCGGACAGCACCGCGCCGGCGGGCCGGGAGCGCCGAGCTCTGCGCCGAGCCCTGCGCCTGGGGAAGAAGGAGGAAGTGGGACAGGAATAAATTCAAGGATCAGTGCAGAAGAGGCCGTGCTTTGGTGTGATTGCCAGAGAAGGGTCGGTGTGTATCAGTGCATGACATCTTCCAGAGCCACACGTGACCCCAGGAGGCCAAATTCTCCTTGTTCATTTGCCAGCAGAGAAGGGTACCATGGAGTACTCAGAGCCAGTGGCTGCTGCTGACTTCAGTGAGAGTAGGACTTTAAAAAAAATGCTTTGAGAGAGAACATTAACCACCTTAAGTAACTTTCCTGTGCCTCAGTTTTCCATGTGTAAAACGGAAGCATACTGCTGCCTCCCCTCACAGCAATGTTTTCAAAATAAACTAATGAATGTTTGTTAATCAGACAGGCACTGTAGTAGCCTGGAAAACCCATGAGGTGCATGGAAAAACCCATGATGAAATTCATAATTTTGTCTTCAGAGAAGAATATGAATAATGTGTAACAAATAAGTCCTGGGACTACACACTGAGCAACAGCAAATAACTGTTACAAGAAAAATAGTTCATTATGTACGCACTATTCAGTTTGTATGCTGAATGAGTCAAAATTTATGTGGAAAAATTAGTATGTAACCACGCAGTTAAAGGCTATGTCGTAATCTAAACAAAGTGTCCACTTTAAGGTTATTCAAGTATGCTTCATTCTGGTATTTTCTAACCATTGATGGCATGAACTATACAATCTCACTAAAGTGTTTTTAAAGCTTTTTTCTGTCCTCATATATTTGAAGATAGTATTTAGGCAGCAGGATCAGAGCTGGAACTGGTGTCTTGGCCAGTTTCAATCAATTTCATCACCTTCCAAACACTTGGCACCATCACAACTGTTTAGTCTAACAGGCTTGTATAAAAACATTACATCATGTAAGCTAAGATGTCATTTCTGGTTTGTATAAACAGCTTGCATCTTTGGCTTTCCATGTTATTTGAGCATGTCTCATGTTTTCTAATTTATTTCAGTAGTTTATTATCATGCTGGACTTCTTGGAGGATTCTGAAAGATTTTTCTGGAGTTCATTAACTGGGGTTTTCATTGCCATGTTTTGTACACACTCACCTTTCAAACAGAAGGGATAAAGTGGCATCATCCATTCTCTGGATGCCATCTTCAAATCCCCTTTTTGGCATTATGGAGCAGTATCATTGCTATTTCTGAAATGTCATCAAGTATGTCTGAGAGATGGGAAAAAATTGAATGTCTACCTAGACTCTCACATGAAGGGCAATTGAGAGATCCAAATTTCACATAATTCTTAGTGTCCTGAATCTTTGGTTTTGAATAGTTGTTTGGTTTTTAAAAAATTATGACACTTCTGAGCACAGTTCATATTTCTGTATCCAACATAATAGAGAAGTGCTTGTATTTGTGATATTTTGATAGGGCACAAAATTCAGAGTTATGTTTATTGTTGGTTTTTTCCTCTCCCTGGCTGCAAATTTGGAGATTTAAATTCGCTCTCTTCCAAATGCAAACTGTATCACTTTTCTAGGGTTTGAGTGGTAGAATGGCCAACTAAGAAACGTATTTCTTCAAAAACATTATGTCTAACCTGGCTGAACTTGAACATTGTGATGCTATTTTTTTTTTTTTTTTGTGACAAACAATAATGCTGCTTCAGGTAGGAGTTAAAATCTGGTGCATCACTTCAAAAGCTCTCTTGCTGCAAAGAAAAATACTTATTGCTGTTTTAGCTTTACATCCTTGGCAGAGACTAAGATTTCACATGTAATATTCCTCAGTGTTAGAACAGAAAAATACTAAATGGAGCCAAGCAACAAGTCTTCATGAATGATCTTTAGAGTTGTGGAAGAGAAGAAAACTAATGATTTGCCTATGTCTTCCACTTCAGCAAGTATTTCATCCTGTCTTGATTTATGTCATAAGTAATGATGTCTCTAACTAGCAAGGCTTTGCTGGAAACTGGCTATTCAACATCCTGGTGTCAAGAAATGTAGTCAGCCAAATTCTTCCTTTATATTCATGGATTTTTAGGGTTATTTTCCTTCCTTTTTCTTTCTCATCTTCTTTTAGAGTTTTATGGCACTCAAACCTGCGTAATTGATTATCAGCTATTTTGTCTGGCAATGACCAAGTTATATTTTATTAACTATTTATATTTTGCCTGCCATTCTATTTGTGCCCCTTTTCATTCAATTATTCTTCACTGTAACTCTATGAGATCCCTTGTAAAGCTACTGAAATGCTTGCTGTGTCATTATGCCAGATTCACCTGCAGAATCCCTGTTCTTTCCAGTGCTGATATTGCTGGGTTGAAACTCAAACATATAATACAGCTTTTGTAGTTAAATTCTAGTCATTTTTACACTTAAAGCATTTTAATCATCAGTGTCTCCTGTGTATGTCCCTTCTTCTTTGTGTTTGTTTCCGATTAGAGGTCTCAGATGCATTCTTTTATTTATTCTGTAACAGAATCCATTGTAGTGCTTCCTGCCTATGCTTCTAAGCCATCTCGTGCTTGCAGCTCCTTCTGTTTAATGTTGTCTGCAGTACACAGAGGTGTTCTCTCTTTAGATCATTCATAAAGACACAAAGCCTGGAACCAGCCACAGGCTCTGTGGTAGCCCAGTGGACACCTGAGCTCCTTACTTCTTTTACCATATGTCAGTCTCACCTCTGCCAGCCCTTGTTCAGCCCTGCAGATCAGTAGTTCTCAATGAGCACCATGGTAGGAGGAATCATTTGGGGAAATTCTAAGTCCTCACTTAAAATTTAAGTGCTTAGAAGAAGCAGCCAAGCCCACACCTCACTTAAAATTTCATATATCTTCTGCATATCTCAAAGACTAAAGCTATTTTTATTGAGGAACAGTTAAGTCATTACTATCTAATTAATCTCTTTCATCTTTCATCTTAAATTAGATTTTTCTATTTTACTAGCAATTTTCTTCTCAGCCTACTAATCTGGTGGCTCTACCACCTTTTGTAAGAAGTGTTCTGAGCTCATGTTTCCAAATTCACAATTTACCCTGCCATGCTGCCTGTATGATCTAGGTCAGAGTACACCCAGAAGGCCAGTTCGGTCTTCCAGCAGCTTTCCAGTGAGGTTCCTGGTCCCAGAGCCATAGGTTCTAGAACAGGCAGAGTATCCCTTCTGTCATGTAAAGTGTGTTGAGGAGAGACTCTATCATATTCTTATTTAGATTTCTCTAGTATTTCATTATTCATTTTTGAATGGGTTCCAGTCATGCATTGTTGTGTTCTGTTGTCTCCAAAAGCTTGCTGAAGCCTGCCTTCCTGACCTTGGTTTTTCATTCTGGGGTTTCTCTGCCTCATTAGTTTTCCATTTTCCCCCCCAGAATCTAGAAAGATCTCCTCCTTTACCCATTCCTCGTAATTTCCTCCATCTTTTCTTGTTCACGTCTTCTAAACAGCAGGTTTGGAGGCCCTGCCTTTCCTGAGTAAGGTAGTTTTCAGTCCCCTTTGCGCTGCTGAAGTAGTGGTATCTTTCACCCCAGCTGAGGAGGTAATCTGTAAAAGTCCTCCCAGTCTGAGTTTTTCTTAGACCACTCAGGACAATAGGTACATCTTCTGTTCTGCCAGCATGCGTGGCCTTTCGGGTTTTTTGTGACCTGGAGGCTATATTTAATTCTGGCTTAACATAGCCCACAGTCTTAAACTATGTCTCCTGTTCTCTTTTGACAGAATTTTTAAGCATTTTCCTTGCAGACTACTTTCTTCAAAAATTTGTAAGCATATCTGGAGAAATAGTACTAACACTGCCAATACAGGATTTGTGTATAAATATGTCACTGCTATAGAAAATTATTAACAAAGACAGTGTTTAGGCAGTTCAAACTAAAGAAAGCTCTGCTCCAGGATCACTTTGTGTGATTTCCTCACTAGGATTTGTTATACAGTGGAGCATTCTTTATTTGACCTTGACATTTTTTCCTTCAGCACGGAAGATTTGGTTAGAATTCGCTGTAGCATTCGTAACTGAATCAGTTTTCACAGTGGTGTTTGGAGTTGAATCATTAGTCAATTTTATTTTATTGTTCTCATAGTGTTCTTGTTTTATTTCTGCTTGAATGAACAAGGTGTTTTGCATGGATGTTTCCAAAAGCAATGATTAGCTGTACTGTTTTCATAACCTGACAAGTGTTTCTCTGAGCCTTGACAGGCCTAGCTCCTGCCAAGAAGGGGAAAGTTTGGTGTGGTTCTTTCATTCCTGCAGAGCGACAGAAAGTATTTTCAGGTTGCACTCTTAGTTCCAAGTGTGGCATGGAGTCTGCAGTTTATTTCTCCAATATTGGAGAAAGTCAGACCCAGCTGGCAGCTCTAGGAGAAGCACAGTTGAAGGAATTGCTGTATTAAGCTTTGCATATCCAAGCACTCTTGTTGGGAGAATTCTTTGTTTTGCAATGATCAGAAGCATCCCATAAGTTTCTTTCCTGAGCTGTTCCATTGGTTTCATTAAGACTTTGTGTAAAAACCAATTTGCATTCATATTGTGGCATGATTAAGATCTTACAGCTAGTGTATTTTCCTAGTCTTTGGTGTGTGTATTCTATCTTATTCCATACAGATAGCCATCTCATTTGGAATTTTTCTCTATAAGCTGCAATTTGTCTGGATTTGAGCTGTCTTTTTTTATAAGACATATAAGTATATTTGTATATGTATTTAACCTGTATTTGTAATCCATATTTATTTCTTGGCTAGAAATAACATTTTAGAAAGATTATTCTGAGCAGTTTTTTACAGTTTACTTCTATGTGTACTCATAGTTGAAAACATTTGGACTTCAAAATGAGCAGGATAAAAAGATGTTAAATGGCTCTTTCAGTCTTGGCCAGTTGTAAGTCCTAGTGTACAAGTATCTGTGGAGTGACTCATGCTGTGTCGTTGTTCCTTTTAATGCAGCTTCTGTAAAGGGAAATGATATGTGAGTTTATATAAAGGAAAGGATAAAATTAAAAACAGGGTGTGCAGCAGATTGTATTTTTTAAGGTCCATCTTCCATCTGATGACATAAAGTAAATATTATGCACATACACTTTCATGATGAACTTTATGCTGGTAATTTAATATAAATGTTCAGTGGTAAACATGTGACTTTCAGAGCACATTTCTGAGGAATTTCTAGCCTTTACACTTCCAGTGTAATTCCAAGACATATCTCTAATCACAGGAACTGAAAATCCCCTCAGTCTGCTCACTGAATCCAGTAGATCACACGGAAGCTATGTCCCTCTTGTGTGGAACATACTGGAATTTTAGGCAGTGTTACCTGTGCTCTGATGACACAGTTACAACCTTACTCTTCATGAAAGGACAGGTTTGGGCAGTAAGACTTCTCATGCCATTTATTGTGATTGTCTCACCTCTGCCCATGTGTAGAGGTTACTTTCTTTCCCCCCTAGAGAAAGGTACCTGAAACTCCAGATACAATTCTTTGTTTCCTCTGTGAACAGCTCTGTGCCATGCTTTGGGACCCCAGCACAAAGAATATGTCACTTCTGTACTTCACTTTGTCACTGTTTAGGTAGCATGGAGTTCTTAAATCACACTGATATACCGGGATCTGAGTAAAGCAGCCCTTTTAGAGCGTGAGAGTTTAATTTCAGGTTTGGTGACACATCAGGTAGCCAGGTGGCCCAGCATGACTCGTGTGGTAGGAACAGATCTAGTACGCTGTGCTTTCTCATAGCTGGACAAGGGCAGGGAAGAATCAGGATCTCCATGTGAAAAAAATTCAATAGTGATTCTCCTTTTTCTATTTTTGTATATTCTGTAATGCTCAGCTGGTTTCTGTGCTGCTTCCTTGAGCAGACCATCAGGGAGCCCCTAGGCTGCCTGGTGGGGCTGTCAGCCCTAGTGCAAGTGTGCAGTGCTGGAGATGGAAGCCAGAGAGGGAAACTAAATCCTTCAGTGTATCTCAGTATGCTTATTAGATTAGCTCATATAGTAGGGAGTGGGAACTGGAAGGCATTCCTTGAGACGCTTTTAAATTCTCTAAGGCCAAAAGATGAAAATCTAAGCTAAATATTAATTCTTTTTTAGTACCATACCCAAGGGGACTTGTTTGGCATAGTGAATTTGTAAAAGGTTGTGCAGCTATTCCTCTAAAGCTAATCAATTTTTGTCTTGCCATGATCATGACTGGTGCCATTGTTGCAACCCAATGGCTGTTGATAGCCTGCATAATAAGAGAACAGAAAAATTTGTAATGGAAAATATTTTAAGTATCCAGCTGAGCTGTGCTTTTTTTAAAAAGCAATTTGAGAATTATTGAGAACCATGGGTTTGAATCTGAGTCTTAGAATTGTTGTAGGTGTCTTTTAATTTAATTACATCAAAACTTCGCTTTGAGTTTTCTCCTCTTCACTAGACAATTTTCATTAGATAACCTACAGGAGAGTTCTGTCACAAATGCCATCAGGACAGGAAGCTGATGAGCTCCAGCTGAGACTTGTAGCAAATGTGTACAGTCAATATGCTATACCATGTCTGAGTGAGGGGTGAATTCCAATGTGGTGAAGACTCTGCTGAAAGATTTCTTTTGATTACAATATACATAACTGTGTCATCTTATATTCTAGTGACAGTGAAAAGCTTGAACTCATTGTAGCCTTTCTCTTGATAGGGAGTGTTTTGCAGGATCCTCTCATTTCTGCATGCTTGCCCGCCTTAAAGAAACTGGCAGCAACCTAAGCTATCTGTGAGCTCTCTGCTCTTGTCAGAGGTTCAAAAGTTAGGAACAGTCAACTAGTGGCAGACCTACATCTAAAGGCCTTGACAGTGTTTGGTTGCCCTAGGAAACCAGCTAAAAATGAAACAAAACAGAGCAACTCCTGCCAAAAAAAGGGCTCTCAAAACCCCTGTATCCTTTATTTGTCAGGGCCTGAGTGAAAGTCTGAAACCGGCATACAATTCTGAAACGTGCATACAATTTAAATGTAAAAAAAACCAGTACAAGTTACAAAGTAGAATTTCCTGGGCTACTGTGAATATGTAACACATTTCAAATCACAGCTAAAAAGCACAAACTGGTGTAAGCCAGAGCCGAATCCTATTCCTTACAAGAGATGTGTGTGAAAAGCACACAGCAATAACCAGTGCGCTGAAGTAAAGAAATGCTCATTCATGCTGCAGACTGCCAGGGTGTCCAGAGAGTTACAAAAGCCCACTCATGCTGAGCACCCTACTTTCTCAAGGAAAATGCTTAGTAGAACTGTGTTCCCCAGCCTTGAGTTCTATTTGCTGCCGTTCAAGTGACGAGTTTTGCCTTTCTGTCTGGGCTTCCCTTTGTTGAAAGGAAGTGGTTTTTACATTAAAAAAATCCTTGTGTGATCAAGGCACTTGCAGTTTTGAGGTAAGCTGGAAGGTCACATTAAAGCTCACACATTGCATACATTTATGAGCATAAAGCTCATAAAGTGCATACAAGGCTGCCTCATCTTGCTAAATTTGAACTAACGTGACTTAACTTGGAGAACACATTTTGGTTTAGATGAAGACACAGCTGTAATAAATGGCACAAGTTGTTGCCAGCCAAAGAATGAGGTAAACCAGTATGAATGAGCTTCATAGTAATAAACTAAAATGGAAGTGTTTGTTTATCTCTCTCTTTTGTTTAGTGACATGTGGAGGCACAAATCAGGAAAGGCCACTCACTTCTCTAATATACAGTTAATATTAAAAGCAGTGGAAAACTAAGGGCAATGCTTTGCCTCAATTACACTGTTAGATGAAGAGCACTGGAGCAATTAGGCCAGTGACCCAGAGCAGTGTAACTTGGATCGGAATCTGGCCCCAAGCAACTTGTCTGGGGTCACACAGTCGGTGCCTTCATCTATGAGATCTGTTTTCCTTTGTCCTGGAGACATAGGCAGTTCCACAGTCTCAGACGCAGCTGTACATTTTATTCACCAGAAGAGACAAACGTCATGCCATTAAAAGCTTTGTATCCTTTCCTGCTCCAAAATCTGCCCCTTTAGGAATCAACAGGGTGGGAGTCTGCTGAAAAATTTTACTCCCAGTTTTCAGCAAAACAGCACTGAGATAACATCCTTACAAAAATACACTACAAAATGGGCCTGAGGTGCAGTCTGAAGTATGGTCAGAATTTCACAATAGATAGATAATAATAGAGACCTGATAACACAGAGTTCTGCTAAATGAATGAAGTACATGTGATAGATTGATCTGGGATAGATTTTATAGTATGTTTCTGACGTACTTACTTGCTTTCCAAATCTGGATTTCTGTATAACTGTAGGTATGCCGTATACTCAAATTCTAGTACATGTGAGTGGCTGCAAAGTTCCTTTTCAGTATTAAATGGCATTTAAATTAACCTAGATGGTGGTTTAGAGCCTTTTACATCCCTTGTTACCTTCTTTCCCTTTCAGCAACTGAGAAATGCACATTTTAATTAAAATTTGTTTTTCAAATGTATCTTGTAGCCAACGCATGCTGAGAAGAGCCACTTACCGCCCATGTACTGCAAGCTTGCTGTGCTGAACAAAATGGGAGCATTTAATTAGGAGTAAATACTGAGGTGGCTTAGTGTTTGTGGCCTGCTATAATGTCCTGTTCCATTTCCAGAAGACAGAATTGCCCTTGCCTGGCTCTGATGGCAGAGCCATGAAAACCAGTGGTTTGCCAGTAGGAGCTGGAGTGCAGCTGGAACTATTTTTGCCACACTACAACTCACATTTCACGGAAGGTCACAGAGAAGCTTGTTTAGCTTTACATGACAAGGTACAGTAAAAAATAAAGCTGTGTTTAATATAAGCAGTCTAAGAACTTTAGAGGGAACCGGGTATAAATTATTTTGCATGCAGGAGTCACTCAGTGGACAGGATGAGGAGCAAGATGCTGATGGTTGGTGGTGACATTTGCACTCAGTCTCAGCTTATCTGGCCAATTCAGGTTGTTTGCTTTTGGTATTCATGGGTCATAAAAGGAGATCCCAGCATTTCTCAGCTCTCTACCACAAGGATTTGGTCAGTCCTTAGAGGATGGTAGGGTCAGTAGATCTCAATAGATCTCCACATCTTCGATACAGGGAAGAGTAAACATGATAGCATGGATGTCAATTTAATCTTCTAGACTAGGTGGTTTTTTAGTCTTACAGTTTTCCTGCTCCTAAGTGAAGAAATATGTACCTACATGATTATTTACAACCTTCCAGTTGCATATTTTCATCTGAAAATAAAAATCCTCCTTCTTCATATTTTCTACGTATGTTTTTAACACAGTGAAAATTAAATTTTGTGTGAACCTGTGTGTGTTTAGCTTAGCATATTACTGTGCTAACACTCCTCAACTTACTTGTAATAAAATTTCAAAGAGGAAAGAGGAAAAATTCTATAATAATGGCCCAGCCTTGTGGGACACCAAGTACTTTATAGAAGCATAGAGGCATCCAGTTTTCATACAAATATTCTTACAAAAATTACCTGTAAGGAGTAAGGCGAACTCTAAGAAAGGTATCAACATGGAATTGCATCTATTCCCGTTTCAGTTCTCAGTCTAGGGGTTTGGCTGCTATTGACATTCTGAAAATGTGGTTTAGTTTTGAATGAGTAAGGTATAAATATTAAACACTTCCAAGACATCAGGATATCAAACAAGAATTAAATCTTAGTGGAAGAATAAGGTCAGCCATGCCAATTTAGCCATTGATCTGATTTGCAGTCAGGTTTTGTGTTACGCTTTGGGTTTGTGAAACTTGTGTACATAGCTGCAATCACATTTCCAAAAGTTCTCGAGTAACTCAGCTTAAATTCCATTGATTTCATAAAGACTTTTCCAAAACATTTGGGTATTTCTGGAGATGTTAGTAATTGTTACTTAAATTTTTGCTTCAAGCAAGGATAGGTCAAAAATCAAAGGAAGAATTGGCACTATCTAGACCATTTGGCTGATAACAACAGCAGACAATGTACAGTGATATATCTGAATTTTCTGTTTGGTAATAGCAAGAGAAGAAACAATTATTCTGAGGAATTGGTTTAATGATGCAATTAAATGCATTATTTATTTTTATTTAAAATTAATTAAATTACAGTTAATAAATAATTTATCTATATTGCAGTTAGCAAGTTATAAATCCATCCACATTCAAGCCTAAATGGTCCTGAGGTGTTTGATCCTATCAGTGCTTTCAGAAAAAATATTGTGGGGTAAGTGCTGAACTCTGATGTATTTGACGCAGAAATTCAGAGAAATCATTCTTGAAAAGTTTGTCCCTTTTAAAGTATCAGTCCAAGGGATATTTCTGAGTCAGTGATGTGTAGATTCCTTTGCTAAGGAGTTCAGAAATTGGCCACAGTGTAAAAAGTACTTTTTATCCCCGTGTTCTTCTTCTTTTTTCTCTGGCAGAAATCTTGCAAATTATCAGAGGCTGCTGTTGCATCATGAGAATCAGTAGAACTGACAATTGTAATTTAGGAAATAATTATAAAGGGTGACTTCAGCTAGCTCGTAAATTCCGTGACCTCTCTCTCTAGTCTCTGGAGAGAATTAGATTCCTCCAGGGCAAAGTTAAATGTGAGAGCTACCCGTAGGTACTCAGATTATCCCATCTAGGAAACTGCCTTTCTTCACTGGATGCAAAGTGAGCCTGAGGAGACTCATCGCCCAAGGGTGATGTTTTTTGTCAGTATTTTCGTCTTTCTTAGCATAATAAAAGTATTCATGGTTTCCACAGTAGTCTGGAAAATTCATATATATATATATAAATTCATATATGTATTTCATATGCATCATGCATCATACGAAAATTGTACCTGAACATCATTGCAAGTCATAGGCATAAAATCTTTTGGGCAGTAGCCTTTGCTTTTGGATTAGCAGATGCATATTTTGTATCAAATTTATTCTAGGTGTAATTCCAGGTGTCTGTGGTCTTACTGCAGGAGTGAACATTGTTGGTTTTTTTCGTGTTACTGTTTCTGTCATATTTAAGAAATATTTGGGTTTTATTATTAACTTAGAAGGAATACATATGGCCCAACAAATCCTCTGTTGAGTATTTAGTATCTATGCCAAAATTTATATTCCACAGAAATGTTATAATGGGACTATTTAATTTCTGCTTACTAATTATAGTAACCTTCTCTGTAAAGATGCCCTTAATTTCCTGTTGAACATAATGTTGCATTCTGTGCCTGCTGAGAGAATGACTGAGCTGTGAACCAAAGCCCTTCAGTTCTGACAGCATAACCGTGTTCCAAACTATGCCACGGTACCTCTGTTTGCTGCTGCTAGCTGTGGGGTTTGCCACACGTGCCTTGTGTATTCCCACTGGTGTTGGTGGAACACACCTTTGAGGAAACGAAGCCCCTGAAGTCCCATCTGCTCTTGTTCAAGGGCAAATGAGCATCTCGGCCGGGCCGGTATGGGAGCACATGGCCCAGCTCGCAGCCGGTGCCCAGTGGTTTCCGTCCCCTGGCTGCTGTGCTGCACCTCCGGCCGGGACAGCGGGGCTGCCTGCAGAGCCAGGCTTCAGGCCCGAGCTGAAGAAACCAGGCTTGGAGAGGGTGGGACCTGCTCCCTGGGAACTGGGAGCCTGCACATCTCTCGCTGTCACGGCAGGAGTGAGAGATTGGGCTGCTCGTGATCTAAATCACGGCACCACTTGTAGAGTACATTCATCTTCCATGTGAGAAGGAGGAAGAATAGAGTCCTTTGTAAGGGGCTGAGACAAGTTTTTCAGCACAGAACCAGGCAATCCAGATACTGCTCAGTGCTTTGTTTATGTGGGCACGCTTTGGAGGGCATTCTCAGCTGAAGAAGATGCCTGTACTGAAGGCACATTTGTACTCACAGAGTCCCATCGTGTTCTCTTGGTTTGTATGTGGAATATTCCTGCTGAAGTCAATGTCCTAGATTAGCAGGAAAGAGCTAAATTAAGCTGTTTTATACCAAGTAATAAGAGAATCTGAATGTATATGAACATTTCAAAAACATTCAGTAAATGTGGATATACATGTTCTAGTTAAGTAATGCTTTATTTTTGAAACTATTTTAAAAAAAATTTTGGACACAGTGCACATTTCTTACTAGAAAATAAACAACAGTAGTATCAGACAATGAGGAGGAAATGAGGAGAAGGTTTAGAGGGGTTTATCCCTCTAACAGGATTTCTAGGGTCAGGCATTCTCTCTTTATCTAATTTAGGAATTGGTTTTATGAGGATCCTTATTTAGAAAATATTTCCAAATATGCTTATATAAATATAAAAATCTCTGTTGGGAGGTAGTTTACCAGGATTCTGGGGGAGAGGAGAGATACTTAAGAGTCTGAGGCTCTTCACTCATTTTTTTGTACATGAAAAGAGGCACAAACAAAACATAAACATTACTTCTGTGGTTATGGATTAAAAATTGAGCTTTGAAATAGAAGAGCTATCCTAGAGAAGTGCACTTACATAGCCTAACAAATAACAGCCTCGATTTAATAATTTTTTGAATGTTGTTGCATTTGTATTTCGCTGTGTGCTTTCACTGTCTCTCTTGAACAAGGTGTTGCAGTGAACACTGAAATTGTTGGTATTCAGGTTAATTATTTGCTTGGTGAGGACATATTGTCCCGGCTCTGTAAAACAATTCTGTATAGCCAGCAGTTGGACAGGGAGCCACTCATTCCAGAGCTCAGGAGAAAAATACAAGACCATATTTTTGCTTAGTTAAATTTAAAGTATGCAGCTAATATGTGGTTTCCTGACAGTTCCCTGTCATTTTTGATGGTTATACAGAATGAAGTTTTCTCCCTTGTATTGAATTTTTTAAGAAATTAAATACCTTCTCAGTAAATTGGAGAACTCAATCTCAATTCCAGTACTTAAATATTGTCAGTTTATATCAGATTTCTGTAATTACAATATTTTACCTTTATAGATCTGACATATAACCTATCAGCTGAATTATCAAGACAAGAAAAGGTAGAAACTTTTGTATTTCAGACGGTGTAAGGGTTTCTCTGTTCATGTTATGGGAAGTTGCTGTTTGTAAATGAGTTGTTCTCAGCTGTTAGCATCCACAACTAATAAGAGGATTTCTTATGTCATGGTATCTGTGTGCTTTAAGAAGTTGATCCCCTCTCATCAAATATTTCTGCTTCAGAATACCATAGCTAATATCTCTCATTGTATTGAAAATGTTAATGTGATAAAACCACATCCTGATTTCCCCAGTGCATGCATTTTAAGATCTGAATAAGGTGAGATTTTTTAAAAAAATGTGATTCATGATATAAAATTCTGTGGCCTGTAGTGTGTTTAATACGTGTGCTGTTGGTATCTGTATATATATAAACCTGATCTTTCAGGGTCTCAGAAATTGCTTCTCATTCTCATCTATGCATCTTTTGATTTTCAGGTATCTTCCCAGAATGTATTAAGAATCCAGCATTAGCTTTTAATTTTGTACTATGTGAGTACAGTCTCACCTTGCTTATTTCTGGCTCACGAACCTGAGTCATGTTTCCCTTATCACATTGCTAGGTTTTCATGGAGCTGACACCTCACAGAAATAACTGCAGGGGTTAATGTCTCGTGTGTCTTCCCAGAGACTACACCCAGCACTTGGTGCACTCTCCTCTGCGTGACAGCAGCCCAGATGAGTGAAATTACATCAGTGGAGGGGAATATTGTGTTGACACAGAAGTGGCATCACCACGGTTCCACTGACTTTCTCCCAGTCCCTGGTTGTGGGATATCACCAGGGCTTCCCTGTGCTTTTGTCTTTCCCAGTCAATTCAGTGGCTTCTGGATGTCTCACCCACCATAAAAAGATTGCAGCAACCTAGAGGCTGCTTTGAGGTGCTTGAGCACAGGCAGATATGGTTTGGATGAACAGAAAAATCACCACTGAATCTGGGCTTTCTTTTTTTGTAGCAAACTTTCAATCCTGAGAAAAAAGCCGGTGTTAGAGGTGGAGGTTCTTCAGGAGCTTGGCCTATTAGGTGTGCTTTGTTGTCTTTGTACTGCCCCTAAAATATGTGTGTAGTATCACCTAGTTTTCTATCTAGCCACTACCCACTACCACTACCCACTACCTAACAATTACCCCAACCACTACCTACCCTAATCCCAGAACCATGGGTAGTCCAGACCAGAAAGATGTAGGAGCAGCAATGTTGGGGCCCTGCCAGGATGGCCTTGGAGCGCCCCAGTGTTCCTGGAGCTCTAGGCTCTTTGACTCTCTCAATCCTGATCCTAACCCTAACCCCTACTCTAACACTAAGAGTTACCCAGATCTTTTATGCTTGACATTTACTGAAGCTATTTATTCACTTCAAAAGCAAAGAAATTAAAAGAAATGGGAGTTCAGATATCTGAAGACGTGTGCCAGATATTAATACCAAGAAAAGATACTTATTTCTAGAAGCGCTTTTGCTCATTGCCATTGGTGTTCTCCAAAATGGTTTTTTCTCTCCGTTACTTTGTGTCAGTGATCATTCCTGCTTTGCACGTCTCCTGAGCCTTAAACTGGCTTGGCTGAGTATGGAATACAGAAGCTCATTTGAGGCAAATGATTTGCACATTAAGGAATTGTGGATTTATGGCTTGGGTTTCCTGGCTACATGTCTGTTCAGGATGTTATACAGCGTTCAGTGTGCCGGGGTCTCAGTCTGCCCAGCTCTCCAGCTCTGAGAACCTCAGCAGCAACGCTCCATCCTCTGCTTAAACGCAGAGCCTCGCTCGTGGAAGAGCCGATCACACGAAGCCTTTTCAGTCTACCTGGCAGAGCTTTCAGTCATCTTTCAACTACAAATTGCTTGCAAAAGAAAGCAGTGCCATTTTCTCCCTGCTGGCTTTCTGAAATGTCATGTTGGGAAAAGCACTTACCACGTCTTTCATATGAAGAGAAAGCTTTCAGTAATGACTGGTATTTCTGAGTCTGTTGCAGCCAGTGCAGCTGTTGAAAATGTCATTGTGTATGGCACAAATAGTGGGGCATTCTGAGCAAGACCATGCACTAACTGATTTCAATATTAGCTGGAAAAGAAAAAAAAAACAAAACAATATAATTTTTGAAGAATGGACAACCTTTTGGATGTAAATGCATAAAATAAAACAAAAATTAAAATTAGTTTTATTAGTTCTTAAAGTCATCAGTAAAAATACATTATTCACAATACTAGCTGGAGATCTACAAATTTTGCAGACTTTGGTTGAATTTCACATATCTGTGAGGAGAATTTTGAACAATCAGGTCAACTGTAATATTCCTGCATTGAAGTGCTGGAATAATTCTTTGGCAGAGTGCTGAGAGGCTGAAATGTTCCTAATGTTTTCCAAGTAAATTTTTTACTTTTCCTACTGCCCAAACACCTCTGAGTTCAGTTTTTAATCATTTTTTTACCAGTTATGATGAAAGTATAAATACTATCGTTTTCTGTAATTAGAGGTGACTATGACAATTCTGACAATACATTGCCTCACATCCCTGCATGAGTTTCCCATCTTCCTCATCTGGCCAGAATTTGGGAGCTTTCCTTTTTCTCACATAGACATTAGCGCTTTTTTTTCCTCCTTTGTTTCTATCTATCCTTATCTACGTTCAATATTAATTTCTTTCTGTTCTTTCTTCTCTTATATCATCGAGTCTTTTTCCTTTTTTACCCAGTTTTTTTTCTCAGCTTTCTCGTTTTTTCTATTTATTCACTTTTGACTTGGGTCTTATGTAAGTGCAAGAACACCTAATGTTTCTGGGTTTTAGTGTTCATGGAATGCTGAACTATAAAGTTGCCTTGGGATCTAAGGGGAGACCTAAATTTAGAATCAGTGATCCTTTTTGGGGTCACTGGTCATTTGTTTATCTCCCATATGTGCTTAGAGACATTAGAAAAGAACTTCCCAAGAAAACTGAGGGGTCTCAGCTGGGAAAACAGAAAGAATAAAGAACAGAAAATGAAGTTTGCTTGTGTGCACCTTTTGCTGTGGCTCACCAAAGTGTTAATTGCTTCATTTCAAAGGAGTTGCTATTTTAAATAGTGTATACATATGTGCTTACACATCCACCATCTATAAACCTTGCAGAGATTGGCTGTGCTTTGTGCTTGAACAATGGTTTAAGGATGAATATGATTTCTGCTAGTGTTCATTTTGCTGACAGATATGGATAAGGCCATGATGTTTACTGTGGACATTGCTGGCTTCTTAACTGAACCTTGGAGCACTTAATAGCTTCAGCTGGTTTGTACTGCCAGCCTGCAAACACACACAGTGGTGATGCCAGCCACTCTGTGCACCCTGCGTACGTGGTATTCGTGCTTATTCACCTGAGGAATTTCATCCCTTTCCAATGCTTTCCATCACTGACATCCAGACTTGCCTAATTGTACCTCCCTGGCTCCTGAGTACCCCCTGTGAGCCTTTGTGAAAGGCTGCTCAGGGATGTGCTTGTACTGGAGCGTACAAAACAGTGATCAAATGGGTCCTTCACTGAACAAACCATGCTTATTTTCTATGCAGGGAATAAATCACAAGATAGTGGGATTGCAGAGATGGAGGAGCTTCCAGTCCCACACAACATCAAAATAAGTAACATCACGTGTGATTCCTTCAAGATTTCTTGGGACATGGATTCTAAATCCAAGGATCGCATTACTCATTACTTCATTGATCTCAACAAGAAAGAAAACAAGAATTCCAACAAATTCAAACACAAGGTAATTTTCATTAAAAAATAAGGGCACAAATACTTTATTTTAAACAGATGAATCTCCATGTTTTATTAACGTTTTAAAGCCAAGCCATGGGAAACCGGCATTGGACATCCAGCAAAGGTGGGTTTTGACTAATCTGATGGAATTTTGGTTTACTCAAAGTACCTTCTCTGTCTCCAGCCTATGTGCATGTACACACAAATACATTTGCTTTGCAGAGAACTGCACATTGCCTTTTTTGTTTCATTTGAAAGCACCTTTGGAACCTGTACGATGTAGTGCAAGGCAGCCATTTTTATTCCTGACTAGCTCTTCATCATGATTTATAAAATGTGTGTATTCTCTGCCTGTCCTTGTTCAGTGACACACTCCTGAAAGCAACACATGTCATTTCAACAGAAGAGCCACAAATTCTAATGCACTTCAGGAAGGCTTCCAGCAATTTTAATTTGCAGCATTCAGCACTGTGACCTGAATATTCATCTGGCCTCTTTCCTCAAGCCTCTGGTGCAGGAACATATTGAAGACATTGCAGAATCTGTACTTACCAAATCCAGCACAATTTGCTTTGACCTCAGAACAGTTGAAATACTGAGATGTCTAGAAAAACATGGAATGAGATAGAACATTCTGCAAATTTAAAAGTAACGTTGGCATTACCTACAAGATAAGGTTTGCCAAGGCACAAATAACCATCCAAACAAAGATAGGGGCTGTAATTCTATCAGCACCTAAATACCTGTTGGTTTCTAAGCCAGCGGGATACAGAAAATATTCCCACCAATTTCCCTGAGACTTTTTATTGTGTGAGTATTTTTCATGAGATTTCTGTTAATAGTAGGTGTATAATTTTCTTATTTGACTATATTTTTTTTTCGTTGGAAGTTACATATGCTTTAAGAGTAACAAAAAATCACTTACTATTGCTTGAAATGGAGAATTTTGCATGTTTGGCCAGAGTGTTGCAGTTGCTAAGAACCAGTGTGTGAAGCACTACCAAACCTAATGTTATAATAGGCATGTATTATGCCCCATTTTTAATTGTAATAGCAAATAAAGGAGGGTACGTTTGCTTTTTCCTTACTCTTACTAATTTTGGACTGACAGCCTTTGAATTGAAATTCCCTTTTTACACTGCAGGAATAAATATATTCTAATGCAAATGCTTACTGCGATGGATTCTTTTAAATTTCATTCATTTTATTATTCTACATGTTTTTTCTTTCCTGTGCAAACCAGTGTAAAATTGGAACATTTATTTTTGTGAAAACTAGAGCCATCCTAGTAGAGCAAACACCACATACACTTCAAAATCTTTATCACAGTGATGAGACTGGACTTAAACTGGAGGGGAGGAATGGTGTTGGTAGTGTAATAAAGATAAGCTATTAGATTTATTTTGTGTTTCTCAGCAATTCCCTAGTTTTTTACTGTGCAGTGATATTTAGTCGAAGGACAGAGGTAATTGGTTTTGTAAGAACAGGAGATTAAATCCATCAATTAAAATGATTAATAAGTTGGATGATTGTCAGAATTAACTAAACATTGCTTGCTACTAATTTTGTTAGTACATTGTTAAGATCTTTTTTGTGTGATTTTTTTTGTGGCTTTATTCCCAAGCCTGAATGACAGAGATCCAGAGAGCAGAGAGGGTGGACAATAGTAAAGTACAGACTAAATACTCCAACTTGGTGCCAGAGCACTTGAGTGTTTGCTTTCATGTATCTTTAGTACTAAGCAATTTTTAACACACCTTCTAGAATGAACTTTTGTTGATAATTGAAATGCTCAAATTCCAAATGTGTAACCCAGGTGTGGTTAGAGACAAGCATCCTTCCTCCCTCTAAGGTCGGCCATAGGAGTTTCCCAGCTGCGGCTGAGCAGCAGGAGCTGATACCCCAGCAGCTGCAGCACTCGGGGCTGACTCCTCACAGCAGGGAACTGACTTCCTAACAAAGCTTTTGCATAAGGGTGAGGGACAGCACTGCCCTTTCTCCTACCAGAGCTTTTTAGAGAGAGAAGAGTGAGCCCTACTGCCTAGATATAAAAAAGGGCATTGGGATTTACTCCTAGGAGTCACCCAGCACCCTGAAGATGCCTGTGCAAGGAAAATTAATCCTTACATAACTTGCAGGTAGGATAAAGCACTACAATTGCCCATCTCTCTCACAGGTGATAACCCAAAGGACCAGCTCATTTCCTAACTTTTCTAACTTTCTAACATCTTCTAATACAGAATTAACATTAAATATTAGTTTGCTCAGATGGCTGTGAGTAAGTGACTTGGGATATAGACTTAACCTGACAGATACATCCATGCTGTTCCTCAGGAAAGGGAGCTGTTTGTTTTCTTGTGTACCTGGGAGAGCGTCTGTCAATGATTCATCCTTTCAATACTGTTTTTGTTGGTAAATATATAAAGTATATTCAGCATACTTAGGGTGCATAAAGTCTTATTATTTTTGACTATTATCATCTCTGTGAAGGAGAAGGTTTGTATTGGTAGTGGTGTGCAAAGTCTAGAATTGTAATAAGATTTTGTCTTCTTTTCAATTCATTTTGCATACCTCCTGTCTTTTTTAAAATATGGAAATATGATTACTCCCATGTAATAGGAAAAATGCTCAAATATTTAGCAAAACTGGGACTAGAATCTGGGTGTGCTCAGTTCACCCAACGTGTTCTACGAGCAGACCTGGCAAAGAGAAGGGTAACATGAAATGGGAGAAAGTTGAAGACTGAAAGGTGCCTCTTTTCCCAAAAAGGAGAGTAGGGTGCCTCATACACCTTGCTACTTAGTTATTCAGAGCTTGCAGGCTGTTCTTAGAAATTTTTGCCATCTAGGTACCTTTAGAGCTGTCTGCTGGGTGCTGGTAGTGGAGCAGCCATCTGCCACTCCAGAATCCTGGCTCTCCTTGAGCTGGCATGGTACACTTCTTTGGTGGATCAGCCAGGAATGAGAGCTGAGCAGAAGAGAAATGAAAGGGAGAAATGGAGACTTCCCAGAGGAATCTCAAGGTGAATATTTGACCCTTTTCTCTGTATAGTGGCCTTAAAAAAAATGGTGTTTGCTTAGAGAAAAAACAGTAGATTAGACAGCACATCTGCCCCTCCTCTCCAGCTGTGCAGGACATAAACCCCTCAGTTTAGTGTTGTGGTCTGCCCCTTTCTTTCTAACCGTTTCTTTTTGGTAGTCTCCCCCTTTTTTTGGTACAGTTAAAAGAGGTTCCTGATGCACAGCTGGAAGGTAAGGCTTTGACACCTGGGGGCAACAAGGCTTTTAATGTTACATGAAAACTGACAAAATTAATGGGGGAAAAGCAACCACTGGGGTGTTAGCACAGAGATCTGACCCAGGTGGAAGCCGTTTTTACCATAACCAAAGAAGAGGTGACAGGAAGACCAATGATGTTAACTGTGGCACCTGCTGACTTGCATTAGCAGTAGCAGACTCAGTCCAGTGGGATGCCTTTCGGGGTGGTAGCTTCAAATGTAATTTGATGTTTCTTTTTTTTTCTTTATAATTTTTCACTACATATTATTCATTGTAGCATGCACACCTGTCTCCTTTTCAGATAAAGTTTTCTCCCTACTATTATTTGATTTAAATGGGAATTGGCAAAAGAGAAATCATGACAACAAAGTCTTACCCTTGATTATCACTCAATTACATCAGTTCTTGTAATAGCCCAAGCTGCTAATTTTACAGTTTCTTAATACAGAAGCTGAAGAATATTTTTTGTTGATAGGAAAACAAAAGGAGAAAGATCTTTTTCCATAATAGAAGACAAGGAAAAAAAAATCCTTCAGACCTTGCTTAGAGATCATGACCAGAAAATATCTCCTATTCCTTTTTTCCTTAAAGGACTGCTATGCTAGTATTTATAGGTAGGTAGATGATTGTGGACTAGTATTTATAGGTGGACAGTTACAGATGTCATTTAAAGTGCCCATAGGTCACGTGGCAGCCATCTTACTGTTCTGTTATTAGTGGTGAATATTCAGTAATAAATATCTGTCATTCTATTACAGCTCCTCAGGTATACTACAGAGAATCATTCAACTCCATCATGAGTCCTTTCACCCCCAGTTCTAGCACAGACTTCCAGTCCTTCAGTTTTTTCTGTCCCTTGGTGGTCTGTACCAAAGTCTTTGGTACTGTAGAAATCAAGTATTTCAACTCCAACAGCAGCTATTTTTCTTTGTTGCACCCTGGGCCTATGATATACTGGAACAGCAAAACAGAGGATCTGAAAGGGCAGTGGGGGGGAAAGCAAGAGGTTCAGTGATAGGCACAAGCTGTTTGGCTTCTCGTGGCTATTCCTGTACAGAAGGGTATTTTGAGAGATGTAATCCAGCCGTAGTGATTCTGCAATGTGTTTAATTTTCTCTGTTGAAATTTAGTTTGGAAAATAGCAGCAGCAGTGTAGATGTACTGATGGCAGGAGGAATTTTGTTTGATTACATTGGGCTGAAAGAAAACAATTAGAGCACAAGAAGCTCTTAAATTAGGGTACCTTTGTTCTTAGTAGCATGTCTTTCTTTGTTTGCGTGCCTAAGCACGAATGGCCCTAGCCTGAATTATATATTGGGGCTATATATAATAGTATTACTCTACAGTTACCTGGAACAAATCATTAATTCTTACATGCAAGTTATCCCCATGTCTCTTAGAACAGGCCTTACAGCACTGTCCTCTGCCACTGCTCACTTTGCTGCACCAACAAACTGTGGGAAGGAACTCAGGTTTGCAGAGAGGAGCCGGGGGTTGGGGACTACCTTGCAGAAAGAGTGAAGGAAAGGGTGGCAGAATGGTTTGGTTGCACTGCTGACTCGTGTGTCGTTCTGTCCTTTTGTTTGTGTCAGGATGTACCCACTAAGCTGGTGGCCAAAGCTGTTCCTCTGCCCATGACAGTGCGCGGGCACTGGTTCCTGAGCCCCAGGACAGAGTACACGGTAGCAGTGCAGACGGCCTCAAAGCAGGTCGATGGCGATTACGTCGTTTCCGAGTGGAGTGAAATCATCGAGTTTTGCACCGCAGGTAACATTGCTGAGGGATCTCCACAGGCTGCAGTCAATTAATGCTGGCTCTGCTGCCAGACCGGGCTGGTCACCTGCCAGTGCCAACTGTGCCGCTAGCCTTTAATAGTCACCCCTGGAGACTGGAATTCGAACTTTAGGCTTTGTATGTGCTGAGGTTTGCACGTCAAGCAGAGGCAGCTGGACTGCCCTTTTCTTGTGCAATAGCTTAGCTGTCCCAAAGTGCTGTGCCCGGCACCACTGCTTGTCCCAGGCTAGGAAAGGGCCGCTTGTGTGCCTGTCGCTGGCTACAGCGTCTGTGGGGAAAAGGTAGAACAGCAGCTCCCTGACAGCTTAAGTCATTCTGCTGCTCTGTCTTCTCTGCACACTGCCAAGCCTCAGCACCATCAACACCCCATCTCGAGGGTCACTCTGGCCTTTGATTTATAAGGCTTCCTTTGGATATTTATGACCTGCTGCCACTGTGCAAGCCTGTGTGAAAGCTGAAGACCGAGGCAAGCTCAGTATGAATCTCATGTTTGTTGGGAAGCCATTTAAGCTGGGTCCTGAGCAAGCTTTGTTCGTTCTGTCATTGGTTGTTGGCTCACAACCAGGTGTATTGTAGCAAACAGTTTGTCAACAGATAGGAGTCAGAGAGGGCAGTCCTGAGCTCTGCTGCAGACCCAAATACGGGGAAACCAGCTCTAACATAGGAAATCCTGAGCTGAAAGTTGCTGTAGGCTTGCAGAGTCTTCATGGGGGAAGGAGTGGGGAGAATCACAAATGCCTGCTCCTGCCATTTGATTTGCTTGTTGCCACTGTTGAAAACTGGGGACATGATATGATATATATTACCAAGACTCCGATCCCAATTTTCAGTCTGCGTGTTTCTGTGGCTTTCAAAGAGTGTTGTGGTTTTTCCTGCCCCCTGTACTAGCAGTTTGTCTTTCCTTTCCAGATTATTCAAAAGTTCACCTAACACAGCTATTGGAAAAAGCTGAAGTGATTGCAGGCCGTATGCTCAAACTGTCTGTTTTTTATCGGAATCAGCACAAAGAGTACTTTGATTATATCAGGTAAGAAACTAAACGCAGTCCTGTGGCAAATGAGGGGAGTAATGAAAATAGGTAAATGGAGACAGCTGTGCTAAAGCTAGAGTAGAATGTCTGTATGCTTTATAGCCCATTCAGAAGGCAAAGAATAAAATACACCTTGTTTCTTTCACCTTGCTTAACTCAGCACTCCGTTAGGCAATAAAAGTCTGTGTTTTGGAGCAGAAATGAAGGTACTCATAGGGCCTCCAGCCTGATTAAAGTGTCTGTAATCATAATGGAGAGTTTAGTAGCCAAATATTTCTATTATACTGAGAAATTAGGAGTGAGGTGACTGAGAGCAGGAGGTGTACAATGGTGTGCATAGGCATTTGCCTGCATGTAAGAATTCCATCTCAAATATTTGCTCTCCCCGTACAACCATCCCATTTCCATGCCCAAATGCGATTATATAGGCTCTGCAATCTGAGTGTTAATTTATAGATCATGTGGGGAGGGAGAGGACATGATGTTCAGACAGTGTTACAACACCATGCTTCAGTTGGAATGAAAAAACAGGATAGCTGGAGGTAGGTTCCCTGTTCCTGTTGGAGACCCAGTGTGCCCTCCCACACATGGCCAGAAGCGTCAGAACAAGAGAAAAGCAGACTTTTTGATAGAAGGAGTCAAAGCTCATGTGCTGAGTGAGCAGGAGCAGCCACACAGGGTAACCTTCCCCTGTTAGAGGAACATGGATGAGAGGTAAGCAGTGTGTTGGAAGGCTGCAGCACTGACTGTGCTTCTTTAATATTCATCGGGCAATGGGGCTCCTGCTGGGCCACATAATTTCAGTTTTATGTGAATGTCACACTAGTACCTGCCTAGAATGGAAAGGTTTTAAAACAACTCCAGGCCATCCAGCTTCAAAGAACAGACTCCACCACCCTTGGAAACATTCCCACTTTGTGCTCATGGGTATCCGATTTATTCCAAGAGTGTATTGTATATTGCAGAGCATGGGCTTGCTCTTCCCCTTCCGTGGTTTGGAAGGATTATTTTAGTGCACATAGTGACAAAGCTGCAAAACTCAGTGGAGGTAGAGAATGAATTGCAGTTGTTGAGGTTCTTTGAGGACCTCATAAACCACTGCTGCCATTCTGGGCTGGATACCACAGAAGGGAAATGCCTGTGCTGTTCTGATTCTCATGTTGCTTTGTTTTCAGCTATATAATCATAGTGCATCTGCCTTTGCATTCATTAGTGTTGAAAATTGCCACTGAGGTACATTTACAGCTGTGGGTTTGGCGTTGTTCTGCCAAACGTGACTCTAATTGATTGCACTGTATCTTTTCCCCTTCTTCCTGTTCTTTCTTGGCTTGACACCAATAGAGATGAGTTTGTGTCAGTGAGCTGTCCGTGAGCTGCAGACAAAAAGCTGTGCTTTACCAGGCCAGTGGGAAAGTACAATACCAGTAACTGGCTGGTGGTCACCTCTTTTGATCAGAAATAGGCTAATACAGTCACAAGGGCTAATCCTGCCACAAAACACCCTTCTGCATGTTATGTTAAAAACCCTAACCACGTGCTTCCTATTAGGGAAAATTCCTTGTCATCCTATGCCTGCCACTGGCCTCTGTGGTGTCATCGCTAATACACAGCCCGGGAAAGCTCTGGTAGCATTGCCATACAGGCAGCTGTTCCCGGTGCTAAAGCAGCAGCCCCTAAATGGAGGGTTTGAGGTGAGAGCTCAGAAGGGGTGTTCGTGTCACCGCAGCTGACTTGGGCTAGGAGTGCCACAAAGCAGCTCAGATCTCCTGAAAGGGCAACCTATAATTAGCCTAATTGGCCACTGGATGTCAGTATCTTGCCACAGAAATGGAACTCACTTTCTCAGAATGAAGCCTGACTCGTCAGGTTGCAGAGATGGTTACTTAAGCTCATTCAACTTTTTTTTTTTTTTCTTTTTTTTCTCGCTAGTAATCTCTTCAGCCATAAAATACTAATTATACCCCCCACTCCAGTCAGTGTCATATGAAACAGGGCTTGAGGCAATAACTAGGTAGTATTCGAATGGCCCAGAAAGCTTTTGAAATGTATCTTAGAGTAAAATAAAGATGATCTGTTGAGGACATTACAAATAATGGAAAAAATAATCAGAGTTGGAGATATTACTGACGTGATTTAGAGTTGTTTTGCATGTATACACTGAGTTTGTTTCTTTGACTGCTACCTCCCACTTTAACCAAGTAAAACCTTCTTCCACACCAGCACTATTTTACATGGACCTGGTGCAAGTTAAAAGCAGGGGGAGAACAGTCTTTCTTGGCTGGTTTGCCCTCTCCTAAAAGAAGGAAAGAAGGAAAAAAGAAAGGAAAAAAAAAAAAAGCAGAAAGCAAGAGGGGGATATAAGAATCTCCAGCCTCACAGCCTCATGCATTTTTAGTCTGTCATGTCAGTGAGTACAAAGGCATTGTTCTGAGGGTGCCTAGCAAATATGGGGTTTTGCAGGGCTTACAAAAGGGGATGGTTGCCTTTCAGGTATCGTGTGGTTGCAGGTGCAGAGAGAGCCAAAGTTGCCACTGGGGCTCTTCCAGAGATGTGTGGGGCACAAATCCTGGGGAATGCCCTGCTATACATAAAAATCTCAGGTGCTAAGGAGGATTAGATGGGGTGTTTTGGAGCTTTTTCCTAAGTTTAGCAGCCTAATGCTGCTGAGTGCAATTCGGGATTTGGGGTTTTTTAAATTCACTTGGGCATTGTACATTTCTTTTCACTGGAATGAAATTGAGCTAAGTTTGCAAAAAAAAAAAAAATTAAAAAAGTTAGTCTTTCTTTCCCCTTAGGATTAGTGACTGCAGAAGCTGGACACCAACCAAAGTGGAAACTAACCAAATTGCCTAATTCTCTGTGCCCAGCTCTGCTCTGATTGAAGTCAGCACTAGACCAATTAGACTTGAAATGATCATTTGGGGAGAAAAAAGACTGTGGCAGACAGTACATTCCTTCCTGTAACCTCTCTGAACAACATCCTTCAGAAATAACTTTCACTGGCAGTTTTCTACATGAGCTATATACTGCCTATGCTAAAAACATATTGACAAAGAGTATATTCAGCATATGGAGACTGACTTGCAATACTCAACATGTATTTATTGTTAGAAACGTAGTGTAAGACTGAACAAATCAGCTAATTAAAGATATTTGTGGTTTGAGGGCTTTTCTGTTTGTGCTTTTTTTTTGCCTGCATGTAATACCCAGACAGCTGACAGAGAAGGCAGCCTGGAAAAGCAGATTTTCCCCTTGAGGAGGAGTTATTCTAGCTCTTCCCAAGTCTGATGTCACTTGATTTTCTTGGTCCTAAGACCATAACACTAACCACGGCTTTGAGTTTAATGGTTTTCCTTTGTGTCCCTCCAGTCCTGTCTCCAAACAGCATGATGTCCTAACTTTCCACTTTTGCTTTACCATGTGTTACAAAATAAACAATGCCAGTCCTTCATTTGTAGAGAGCACCATGGGAATGCTATGCAGCCCTCTGTTAAGGATAACAGTGGCAGCCATGGCTCTCCGATCAGTGGGAAGCTGGAAGGCATCTTCTTTAGCTGCAACACTGAGTTTAACACTGGGAAGCCACCCCAAGATTCACCCTATGGAAGATACAGGTATGAGATTGCAGCTGAAAAACTCTTCAACCCAAATACTAACTTGTACTTTGGAGACTTCTACTGCATGTACACAGCCTACCACTACGTCATCCTCGTGATCGCCCCCGTGGGGTCACCAGGAGATGAGTTCTGTAAGCAGCGCCTTCCTCAGCTAAATATAAAAGATAACAAATTTCTGACCTGCGATGAAGAAGACGGGGTCATGGTTTACCATCATGCCCAGGATGTTATTTTGGAAGTAATTTACACTGATCCTGTGGATCTCTCCCTCGGCACAGTTGCGGAAATTACCGGTCACCAACTAATGAGCTTGTCTACTGCAAATGCAAAGAAAGATCCCAGCTGCAAGACCTGCAATATCAGTGTTGGACGTTAAAACTTCCCTCATTCCTTAGGAGCCTTCAAACCTCTGTTGCCCATTTCCATAGTCAGACAGTTCTGTCGGAAGCATGCACATGCCGCTGTCACCAAAAGCAACCACCAGTCTTCAAAATCTCCAATAGCCTTCTTAGCATTTCTTCTCTCCCTCTTTCCCTTCTGTTCCCCTGATGCTTTAAATGATTAGAAGTCCTGGGTTTCTTTCTGGCAACCGTTTATACCTAGATGCTGCAAAAATTGTTTTCTGTTTCTTGCCAAACATAACAAAATCCTATATAAACTGCTTTAGCAAAATAAAAATAATGGCTTATAAATGGTGTTTAAATATGCATTCATTTTAACTACTGAACAAGTACTGGGATAACTGAACAGCATGAAAGGTTGTAATTGCAGCATGATTTGAATTTCAGAGCCTAGAAATGTCAGCACTTCCAACATGTTGTTTGACAGTGTTATTTATGTTATTTATATTAGCTAACTGAAAACAGAAACTGTGTCTCGACATAATAAATATAATAGAAAAATATTTTATTTGTACCATTGTATAAAATATTATACAATCATATAGAATATATAGATTACATTTTAATATCAATTGTATACATATGTCATTAAATCATTTTCCCTTATCAAAGATGTAGTTTGTAAACTTCAAATAGCTCTGTATCTGTTCCTGTTGGTCTAGATGACTTTAATTAAAACAGATTTATGAAGACCATTTCTGATTCATAAAAGTTAAGTTATAAATTATTAAGTCAGTACACTGAAACAACAAACAGCTGCAAAATAAAAAATTCCTTTTTTAGTGTTCATATTTTTTTCCTCCAAACTACTTGAAGATGTGTACATCTTCCAAATCATGCCATTACTAGATAAATACAAACAGGGTTGGTACATAATAGGCTTTATAAAATCAAAATCTTCTTACCAAGATAGAAAACAGGTTGCTTGTATTATGTGGTCAATACAAAATGACAGGTAGAGCAAAACACTAAACATGACTCAACTGGTTCCAGTCCCTTTTTTTTTTTTCCTAGGTAATTCTTCCCTCCTTTCTGTCTCGGCTAGGTATTTCCCCAGAATCCCTGCTTTTCATGTCTAGTACAAAACCTGCTGATAATCCTTCTGTTACTAGTCCACTTTTCACACCAATGGCCTATCACAAACAATGACAATTCTCCTTAATATTACGAAGTGTGGTGCTCTGGAAGTTAAGAAAGATGCGTAATTCCAATGGAAAAATAACTTTTTATAACCTTATTTTCAGTAAACAAGAAGTCTAGCAGTCCTCATCAGATAACTGACACTCACTTATATACCATGTACTTCATCTATTCAAAATATCTTAGCATAATGCAGTAATCTAGTCCTGTTTTTATATATATATGTGGCAATTTATAACACAAGAAGTACTTCAACATTTTACAAAGTGCATGCGTCTAAACGAGCTTTGGTAGTTAGAGAAGCGAATGTTATAGCGTCAGGCAAACCAAAGTGCAAAGGTTAATAGAGAAATCAAAACTAGCATGTAGTTGATCTATTTACTGACTTTTAAATTCTGTGAGCCAGGTCCTGTGAACGAGTGAAAAGGACAGCAGCCAGTATATCTGTTCTAGCTCTTCTCAGCACCCCGTAGCTATTTCATTTTGCCCAGCACTTTCTCTCATTTCTAAAACACCAGTAGTTCCATGTGGCAGTCATGTTCTGGCCTTTTCTTGCATAAGCAGCATCACTCTGCTCTACTCCCAACCCTGGCACTGGTTCTTCTTATGCACCTTTCTTTGAAGCCGCTGGAATTGAATGGCAACTCTGTCTTGAAAGCTAGAGTATGTTCCTAGTTTTTCCTTCACTCACTTTAATTCATTTCTTTTAATCTAGTGAATCAGCACCTTGAGAGCCAACATTACTAATTAATTATAGTGCATGTTAATTCTGGAAACGAATGTGTGGCACATTATTATGTACTAAAAACCTGCAGAACATTTCTTCACACTTTTGGAGCAGGTCAAACGGAGAATCTACATAACTTCAGTGTCCTTTTAATTTCTTAACATTCTCACAGTGCACTTCAAAGCTTTTTCAAAAGGAAAAATATATACTATAGTCCACTCACCCGTGCCTAATATTCTTGCATATTGCTGTCCTCTCTCATCCCAGCTATTATAATTGGTAAAGTGCATCAAAAATCTCAGTGTGTCAAATAATTGTGCAGCAGACCAAGACCTGTGAAATTACTTTCTCTTTTTCATTACTTGTTTGTTTGCTTGGATTTTTTTTTTCCTAGAGAACAATATCACAGCATTGCATTCACTTCAAATCGTTTTGGAAATATCATGCTTACTGATGAGAACTTCCAGGAGCCTGATTTTGGCTTTTGTGTGCTTGTATTCGGAGTATTCCTCAGCCATTGGCACCCGATCTTCTTTCTGAGGACTCCTAGGAAAAGCAAATAAAAGCACCATCACTTTTTATGAGTAAGAAGAGAAACAGTCTTAAAAATTATTTCTGCAACAACTGATAAGGATTGGATTTTTTTTACTGACTTTAGGTGACTGAAGATAATTTGACAGGACCAAAAAGCCCTAGTATACAGAAATAAAATAATATTTAAAATACTGATTTTTCATATACCAGACAACTTTCTTGGCAGCTGTGGAAGCATAACTACTTGATTCTCAAATATGCAGAGAAGTCATAACAGTGCTTTGAAAACTGTTACCAGTTACCACTATTATCAGTGCCCATATCCTCCACAGTTTTCAACAAAAAGGTTTGCTAAATTAGGAGGAGGAAAAACAAAGTGAAAAATGGCCAGTATTTATTCTGGGTAAAAGAAACAGTGGCTTCTGTTTTTAAAATCTGGCTGTTTAAAAACAGCCCAACTGCCAAGTGTATTCCCTGCAGACTGACATCCTCTGAGTCTTTTAGCAGCCTCCCTTCAGCTCAGGGAATATCCTGTGCTGAGGTGGAGTTTATACCCACTGCAGGCATGTCCTGGAAGATCCCCAAATCCAGGCTTTCTTCATGGATGACCACACTGTGGAGGAACTAAGCAGCGAGATAGATGGACATCTGCAGAGACCAGACAACTCCAGGGTATTTTCCAGCCCTTAGGTGCAGCCCCTTTGGCCTGCTCACCCTCGCAGAGACAAACACCCCTGCCCAGGACCCAAAGGGGAATAGAGAGGGCTCTGCTGAGCTACCTTCCTGTCTGTTTGTAGAACTGCTCCTCAAACTCTCGAAGAGCCTTGCGAAGTCTCTTCTTATCAGCTCTTGTTTCTCTGAGATGTTCGAGCAGAACGGGCCTGTGAAACAGAGACAAGACCATGAAGCCCCCTTGTGCTTGGAAGGGTTGTAAAAGCCCTGGGTTTGGGTAGCAAAGAGTTTCTGCTCTGGGGCCATGGCAGGCAGTGACCAGAGCCCTGAGACATTCTACCACATTCCATACACAGCTGTGCTCCTTCCCTTTTACTGGTATTTCAACCCTTCTAATAAAGTGAAGGCAGAGACTCTGGTCAGCAGGGGAGGAGAAGCATTCAGGACTGAGTCTTGCTAGTGGCCTTAAATCCATGTGGAATTAATGGGGTTGACAAGGCTCAGCATCTCACAGGAGGAAATGTTGTAACTGAATTAAAGTCATCATCCAAACCCTGCTCCTGTTTGCAGCTGTTCCCAATCATTACTGTGATGCAGTGGAAATGCTAGTGGTACCCCAAAGCGTCATTTTTGGAGGCCATGTTTTAGCTAGAGTTCAGAGAAAAAGGGTTTTATGCAGAGAAAGTATTCTGTTATGACATTTGCTCCTGGTAATTTTTTTTTTTTGCATAATAACAAAATGCACAGAAATATCTTCCCAGAATTGATGAGCAAACTATTGCACACATAGCTGAGTTACATAGAAATCTAAGTAATTTTTAGTTACTCTCAATTGTGTTAGACTCTAGTTAGCTTCATTTCTGCATCTAGGCCCTCCCAGTCAAAACACAAAAGAAAGATCCATCCCCTAAGCTACAAGAACATATTTGTTCCTGGAAGACACAGTCTTCAACAAGTTACCTCTCTCTTCCTGGAGTTGGCACAAAGTTGTTTGAACAAACAGCTCAAACCACAGCTATGCTGCCCAAACAACAAATCTCTTCTGCCTCCTCTCTCCCATAAGAAAACTCTGAATCACTCCTTTGGTATAGAATATTCCTATGCAACAGGTATGGCTCATATTTCATTTACAAAGTCCACATGAAATGTTTTAAAACATTTGGAGGAAAAAAAGAGAGAACTTACATTGTTGCCTCATGCAAATTGGACATGGACAAGGCTGTCTGCCTGTAAACTTTCTTTTCATCCAAAGGTGAAATATGTGCAGGCTCACTCTCCTCCTGAGAGTAACACAGATGCTCTTCAACAGGGAAGCAAGACATTGGACCAGACGATAACTCGTGGCTACTTTGAGAATGGTCCTCATCTGAGTCTTCCTCCTCCTGCTTGGGAAATGCAAAACATTATTAAATTAACTGTTTAAATTACAACACTTACACCTAATAGGATGACAACATAAAGAATTAGGATCTGACTTCCTAGATGTATTCATTGAAACAGATTACACCAGGTCTACTTGAGGCTTTTCATGAAAGCACTCCTGGGGTCACTGGGTTACTGTGTATTGCCCACCAGGAGTAAAAAGGGCAGAAGCTGGCCCTGCTACTGAGCATCTCCAGCAGCAACTTATTTCTGTCTGCCCAAAAGCCCTTATATGTAGCAAAGATTTAACTAACATTCTGTATTTATGTAAGCAGTGCTGTCTGACTGGAACCTGTACTCCACTTACATACCATCTCCTGTGTGTATATTATGTCCAGATGTTCTGACTGTAAAAAGAGTTGGAAGAAGAGTTTTATAGCCACTAGTGTTAACTACTAAAATAGACTGATATTGGTGTCTTGCTCACATTCCTCCATCCTCAGAAGAAAAGTTGAGCTATTGAAACTAAGGCTTAAACATAAAAACTCCATAGGGCAAAGCTCCTAACAACTAATGCTAGGGGAAATTTCAGAGAAATTTTTCAGTAAAATACCTATTTGCAGTTGTTCAAAGCTTTGCACTGGGATTTTGCAAAGAATGTAAAGTTACACTGTCATCTAACACAACAAGAATAATTTTTAAAATCGACCTAGCCCCAATTACTGTTAGATTACTATTTTTGATAGACATTCTAATTAACTTCCAAGTAGACAGACTTCACTGTCTGCACTGATTTTGAGACCAGTACTGTTCCATTACACCAATATATTATTAAAGTACTACAGATTGCATTTATGTGCTACATGATTGATAAAGGCATTGTTGATAAGATATAGAAGTTAGATATAGTGACAGCAGAGTCCTTCATGGAAAGAGAGAAGTTTCCTTCTGTGTTGCAGATGTTTGCCATGATGGAAAGCCAATGCCAGCCTTTGATGTCTTACCCAGCCCACTGAAGTTCTTGCCTCAGAAACTGCTGCTGTACATTGGAACCTCTGGCATGCACAGAAGTTGAATTTTACAGAGCATTTGCTCTGTTTGAAGTATCAACACCCTGTATTAGCCAATGAGCAGGTTTTTTGGATAACAGTAGTTCCATTGCTGCCAAATGGACATTCAGGTACAAATCAAACACAGTATTTTGTATGTTTAATTGACAATGGCTGAATTCTTTCCAACTTACAATTGTTGTGATCAAAGATGGAGCAGCAAGAAGTTTCTTGATAATTCTGTATCTGTCGTAAAGAGGTTTCATGAGATTCTTTTCTTGCTTAGTTACCTAAAGAGAAATCATAGCAAAACATAGCCCTCAAAAATTAAAAAATAAAAAGTAAATTTAAAAGGGTCTCATTTTCTCCTGTAAAGCTGAGAAAGGTATTAGAAGAGTATGAGCAGATGTGTATTTTGCTTCCACAGATATTCCATGAAAACTGTAATTTAATCCATACAGGATTAAATTAAAAAGGAAAATGATAGTCTGTTTTCTAAAGGAGAATACCCAATGTGGCTTCCTCACTTTCTTGAGCCACAGGGGCAGAGGGTAAATTAATCTCTCTCTGAGGCTGCTGCTAGAGCAGTGGAAGTTCAGATGTGCTGCTGCTGTGCCTTGCATTGCCAGCTCACGTCCTTAGCTGTGATGACAGCAGCAGGAATGCCACAGCCTGCCTGGGACAATACACCCATGGGCCCAGTGGGATGGAGAGTGCCAAGAACACGGCTCTGCAGCCTGCACATGGGGCTGGCTCCGTGCAGGATTGCTGCGTGCATTCCTCACCAGAGCTGCTTTCCATAGTCGGGATTTACTGACTTTACTGCTCTCATCTGCTCATTTACTTTGTTCTTGGTCTTTCATGAGCACTTGGAGCATGGATTTGGAAGAGAATATTATTTTAAATCAGGTATTAAGAGCCTGGTCCAGCCACAAATGTTCACAAATACAAAAATAAACCATAGGGAAACTAGCTGTGCTCTAGATTGACTTACTGCAATAAAGGGGAAAAAAAAGGCAAATTCCTCAAGGACAAAAAAAAACAAGACAACCCCCCAGCAACCAACCACACCACACCAACACACCCCCATCCCCCCCAAAGTAACATTTTCCTCAGTGGTTAAATGTCCAAATAGGGTCATGTGCACACTAGTCCACCATCAGCCTCTGCCCATCAGCTCCCGCACCTATGAGCACCGACTGGGTGCAATTTCACTGATTTTGGGCACTGCAGAGAGGCCCAGGTGCACCTGCTCAGAAGAGTGAACACATGGCAGGTCTGAAGAGACACAGACTGCCTGATGGCACAGACAATAGTCCAGAGCTGCTCAGACAGACAAATGCCTGGTCAGCAGGAGCAAGGGGGACAGTAGACAAACCCAAGGTGGTGACACTGCACACGTCTGGCTGATGGAGTGCTTAGGGACCACTTCTAGAGCCACACTTCACTGCGGATGCCAGGGTTTGCCTATTCCAGCCAGGCCACTTCTCTTCCCCAGGTGTCATGTTCCATTTAACTACTACATGTAAGGGCTCCAGAGAATGCCAAACAAGCCAGAATAGATCATTTTTTGCTTTAAACCTGGTCAGTGGCCTCTCTGTCTGACCTTGTTCAGGTAAGTCTGGACAAATGGTGCTGAGCCACACCAGACATCAGCAGGGCAAACTCCACTCAAGCACACTCCACTGTGCTTCAAGGCTGCTGTTACAGACCTGCTCCAACCCTGAGAAGAAACACCCTCTCTGAACCCTGTGCTACAAAGGTGCCCTGGTATTCTCTTTTCTGTCTCTGAATCAAGTCTCTTTTACCTCTACATAGCACTAATAATTTCTTTTTTGTTTTCCTTCTTAGGAAATATAATTTCTTCATACCCTTCTTGTATACTCGCTCCATCCCTCAGCTCTCATTCCAAGCCCAAAGAAGATGAACAAAAATGAGGTCAGAATCAGATCATAATTTTAACAGCTGACATATTTTTGAACAAATGCTGGTCCAGTTCCCTTTTCCTCTACCACTACTACTACTAGCCAGAAACAGAGACAGTCACAAGAATATAGACATTGATATCAAAAAGAAATTCCTCAGCTGTGTAGACAAATTTTCAAATAATCATCCCCCTAATTAAGGCATTTTTTTGGTTTGCACCTACATTCAGCAAAGAAGTCCCTTGAAGTGATTTTAATTAATAATTTAAGTCCTGCTGTGTAGTAAAGGCAAACACATACGACAGGTCATGCAGGTTTGCAGTTCATGTCTCAGATGGTGCCCTATATAAAACCTTCCTCAGCTGATAAGCATTCTAATCATACATGATAGCAGAGCCAAATCTGCTGTGAATATGTAATCTTCCAACTTAATCACCAAATGCTGCATTTTCCAATCATGAAGGGAGATACACAGCCACTTTTTATTTTACTTTAATTTCTAACATATAAACCAAATTCATCAGTATCAGGCAATAACATTTATACCTGAAAATTAGTTTGAAATAACTAAAATTATGTTAATTGTAAAATTCATCTAAATATACTCAATATACCAGTCCAAAAATATTGGTTAGAGAAGTCAGATAATTTTTAATTTACCTATCTTTCCATGGCATACTTACAGGTTGTCCATGAATACTCTCAAAATATAGTAGACATTTCTGAAGATTGATTTTTTCCAAAGCCATTTGCTTTTTTGTCATATCCTATTTTAAAAAGTTATTTATAAGATTGTGAGTCAGGATTTCATGACAAGGGTACAGGTACATATCTGTTTAATAATCTCTTCTTCCCAGATAAACATTAATAATGAATTCTATTTCTGTCTGCACTGAGGTCAAAGGGGACTTGGCATTAACTTAGCAAGAAAAGAGTCCAAAATTACCTGACTTAGATATTAAGTTTGTTTAGTTGCAAAAAATGAGAACAACCACCATTCTAGACAAAATACTCAGAAAGCTGGAAAAATGCAGAGAGGACATTCCTCTTCAAGAAAGAGAAATAGATTCACCTTGGCTGCTAAGGAGTATAGAACAGAAAGATTCAGCAATGCAGACCCAACCCGTTTATGGTGACCAGCTTATTTCTGTTTAAAAATTGCAATATGAATCACTGGTACCAAAAGAACGTTGATTTCTCAGTGTTGATGAATAATCAGTATTTGTACAGGTGTCTGCTGTGGGGAGCATGCAATGTAACAGATATTTGTCTCCTCCCTTTCCCCAAAAAGATCTGCCCCTGACACCTGCATAATTTCACCTGGGCCAGAACACCAAGGAGCACATGAAGTGGATGTCATTTCCCACAGTCTCTGCCAGATCACAGCGGAGCTGCCTGATTTAGGGCCAAGCGTTCAGAGGTGGGGGAGAAGTAATGTGAGGAACCATGGAGTTGGGGGCACACACACACAGGGGACCTTTCTGCAGAAAGCTGATGATGAGGGGGCTTTTAGTGACAACTTGGAGAAATGCTTTTACTAATTAGACCCTACTTTTAAAAACATATCAAGCCTTGAAGAAGTGACACCCTTCTAATATTAGAGCACCTTGCTATTAACTTCAACAGGAGCAAAACCTTTTTTGTTTGATGCTCAAATGCAAAAACAGCGCAGAGCCATTAATCAGGACTGCTAATCACATTTTCCTAAAAGGTCTGCATGAGTTAATCACTGTAAAATCGTCTGTCATTCATGTTAAGAGATGAGCTGCTAACCAGAATGCAGGAGTATTATAAATCAGCTAATTTGTTTATTTATTGCTAGTTCTGCAATTAATACAAGGTTAATTCTTTCAAAAACTATTAAGCCTGGAGCAGCTGAATGGTTTAGGAAGAAATGGGGTGATCATTAATATTGATTTTACACAAGAGAAATGATCCCAAGAGGGCTAAGTATTTGAGCCTATTTCATTAGTTCATTTTATTAGCAATCTCAAGATAGGTTGGTATTCAGCTAAGTTTGAAACAGCTGATAATTTCAAAATTAGAGAAGGCAGCTGGAGTCACAAATTACAGAATTGTCTGAGACATCTTAGGACTGCAGGCTACATACAGCAGCAGGAGATTCAGTGCTAATTAAATAGAAACATTGCTTCATAGCCAAGGAGAAGATGAAGTGAAGTGGGTCAATGCTGAGAAGACATATATGAAGGGAACCAGTCTGAGCAAAGCCTTGGGGGACAGGCTGCGAACGTTCAAACAGAAGGCAGAAGTTGTTTGCGACATATAAAGAAAGAAAATGGGGCCTTCAGCTAAAGATAAGGCAGTAGTTTGGTTTTCATAATTTGGAACAGGGGCACACAAAATGCTGTATACAGTTACGGTCCTTACTAGTCTGTTCTGTTCCCTGCATGCTTGTACCTTCAAGCTCACTGTTGTTTTTCCAGACAGAAAATGCAAACTCTGGGGACAGAAGGACAGACAGTCCGGTGAGGGCTGAGCCTGCCTGGACCCGGTCAAAGGCAATGCTTTGTTTCGACGCAGGCACAGAGTCAGGTTCCCAGGGCCTTAGTCTGCCACTAGGGGATGTGTGGTGGCTCATTAAAAAGCAGCATTTAACACAAAATTAGAGAGAAAAGGTTTAAAGAAAGGCCACACATGACGGACGTGACACCTCCTTAGAGCGCTGCCAGTTCCCGTCAGCCGAGGTCAGGCCAGCTCCAAGCTTACCCCGCCGGGAAAGGCTGGTGAGCCGGAGCTGCGCACCACAGAGCTGCTGCTCCCGCAGGGCACCGAGGCAGCAATCACAGCCCCAGCCACCGAACACTCGGATTGGATTCACAGCTGGGAGTTGGGTCTCCAACTGGATCTGGTTGGATCTGGTTTTTGGGGGATTTGGTGCACCTTTTATGAGTGGTATGATTCAAAGTGTGTTTATTTGCCTTTTGTCTACTGAACTCCTACATTCATGCTCTTAATCTTTATTTTTTCCTAAAGCCTTGTACCTAAACCCAAGGTGAGCTATACATAAATCACCATCTCCCTGCACAAGGAGCTAGTGACACAAACAGTAACAGGTGGCCACCCCTTTGTGGGCCAGTGAGCCATTCACAGGCCAAGCCCAATTTTCCCTACGCCTTCTCATTCAATAACTTTACTCACAGACTTTTTTGCAACAGGGGTGTTTTGTTCTGGAAGCCACATTCTGCTGTTTCCTATTCAGATCTTATGGTTTGTGATCTTTAGACACTGAGATTTTACTCTGCACCTTTCTAAGGACACACATTCTCTCATTTGTGTTTCAGCAGGGCTTTAGAGGCTTTCCACAGTGAACTTCAGGGGAGAACTTGGTAGGCTGATACAGAAATGCTATCTTTGCCAAAAATAAGTAAATATCAAAAAAAGAAACATTTAGCTGCTATTTAGCTTACTATTAATCTAGCCCAGATTCTAGTGCAGGATCTAAATGTTATACTGAAAACAAAATGCTGCACATAAAATACATCTACAGTAACACCAAAGTTGTTTGTAGCTGAAATGAAGCCTTTGATCTTTGCTGTTACCACAGATATCCTTGATTCATTTCACATCGTCAGTGCCACAAACCTCATTCTCCCCCAAAGGTCCAGGATGATTCATAATCAAAATCCAATCTTTTTTAATGTTATGCTTCGGGAGCTACTAAAATATATCATTTTGAAATAGACCAATTTGATTTCATGTTATTCCTGCTCAAACTTCTGTTCCCCAGCAGTTTTAGATAATATTACCAAGCACCTTTGCTAACAGACAGGTTTCACAACACAAGTTCTCTCCACAAAGAAAGAAGAAGAAAATGAATAAGATTTTAAAAAAATTGAAAATATTGGCATGTGCAAATATTTAATTTACATTACTCCATTGTCTGTGAGAGCATTTCGAGTCAGCACTGCTATTTCACAGACTTAGAGGGCTTTCTTGGAAAATCAGGAGAAGTCCAAAACAATTGAAAAATGAGTGGGACAGATACCCACACCCAACTTACTTTCAGAAGGAAGTTTTTTGGACAGGATTTCCTCACAGTTTTGGTGTCAGCTGATCTCACCCCATTAATAAATAATAAAAAAAAAGACTGAAAATATTATCCTACAGTCTGAACTACTGGGATTTTAGAACTATATACAGATCAGCATGGTTTTGTTGCCTTTTTTTGTTTTCTGGTTATGAAACACTTATTTCATTTTTCTTTAATAAGTAGTATATAAAAAAAAACAATTCGAAAATCAACCATGTGTGCAGAGCTCAAGGTCTGAGAAGCATGGCATTGTTACGCACAGTCCTGGTTTTTATATAGCAACTAGTTGTTTAAGGACCAAGAATAGAAACAAAACAAAAATTAAAAATTATCTCTGCTGGGTACGCTCTGCTACTGAAATCCACCCAGAATAATTTCTTAGTTCTCACATAGTTTAGCATTTAGTTCTTCAGCCCCTCACCCCTTTCCCTTTTTCATTCACCAGCCAAAGTCTAAATGTTACTGTCAACATTTGGGTTTTAGGTACCTTTGAGGGCAGAATTTATTGTCTTGCTTGGCTGTAATAGCATCAGGACAGCAACATCATCTGACAGCAAAAACAGCCCCCCGAAAAGTGGCGGCTTGGGGGTGGGTACATATTGTTTTAGAGAACCCTATAATGTGCCAAGAATGTGAAGGCACAGCTAAATTTTAATAAATGTACTCGTTTTAAAACAAAAACTTATTGCCCAGCCAAGCAACCATGTTTCGTGGAATATTGCTCCTACATTCAGAAGAGCAATTGAGAACATGGAAGGGTAGAGGCAGGATCAGCACAAACGTGCAAGATCAGGAGAGCAAAGCAGTCTGGGTGGTTGTGCTGTCCCTGTCACCTCAGTGCGTGCTACTGACTGTGCAGAGGCTTTAGCATTTCTCAGCTGAGAGGGGATCTTTATCATCAAAATACCTTCAGGAATGTTATTGGTCATTTAGTCACACATTTTCTGTGGACCCAAGGTGCTTGTGCTGCCACCATCTTCAGTACACCAGGATATGCAGTTCTGGGCACACAGCCTCAAGTCTCTCACACTGCTGGCAGGGTCCAGCAGTGCCTGGCAAAGTTTCACATGCACATCTCTGAGCAAAAAACGCTTAGCACTGCTTGGGTAAGCCTTCTGCAGCTCTGCACCTGAGCAACTCTTCTCAAAAGAGTCACTTCATGAAACTGCACTAGAGCTCTCACCTCACTAGAGAGACAATGCACTGCAGTGCCAGCAGAGGATGCGCACACCTGGGCACACCCTGAGCCAGCCACACACTGATATCTGCCTCAGGTGAGAGAGTTCTGAGGGAACAGCCATGCTTCTTAAATACCTTTATAGTCTCAGGAAGGTTGAAGTGTTGCCTTTTCTCCTTTATTCGTCTCAACACACTATCCATGGTTTCCTCCACTGAGGGAGCTGGTTCCATGCTTGTGGCCTCCTGTGTGCCAGCCTCCTTAGAGGTCCCACTGCTTTCACAGTGCTCATTTCTTTGGGGCGCTGTGGAGGTACAGTTTTGCTCTTCTGACATTCTGAGTTTCAGCTCTGAAAGGAAAATTGCATGGCAAGTAAATAGAAGTATTTGCAAAGCAGTTTCCCCTGACACTACTAGGAAAAAACAAACCACAACTTTCCTGCTTCTTGCATACTATTATTAGCATACCACAGATATGTAGGAAAGTAATTCTGCTTCACTTTAATATGTAACATGTTTTGCTCCCTAGAGCAATTTAAATTGTCCCTCTCCCTTCCAGAGGCCACATGGCCACACCAGCCAGGCTGCTCAAGTGGTCCTCACAAGGAGAAGCAGCCACTTTCTTAAATTACTTCCCTTGGCAGAAGAGCACCTGAGCACCCCAGGAGAAGACAGAAGCTTCCCAGTGCACAGCCTGCCTGGATGTGATAAAGTGTGTGACTGTATTAACTTGACACCCAGCCAAAGCCCCTGGAGCTCCAGGGACCTGCACAGAGCAACAAGGAAATTGAATTAAAATCTGAATTAGCTCCCACAAAACCAGATTTTGTTCCAAGCATATGCCTGTCTGGTCAAGGACCTTGGGCAAGGCAGGAGACTGATGTCTCCAACTGTGTTAAATTTGTTGAAATCTATGCAGAAACAGTAACATAATTTTTTAGCTGTGACAGTCTGAGGATATAGGCCAGCTTTGTAGGGAAAACCAGTAATTTTTAGTAAACCCATAGAGCTAGAAAGGATAGACAAGCCTTGCAAACTTGAAGAAGGACCTACAAGCATTTGAGTGTTTTCCATTTCAATTGTACTTGTCATGTGAACCTTGTGAATCTGGCTTTACTTAAAAGCAGTGCCATTATTCAGGATAATAAAAATCAAGGGCTGTCACAGGATTGAGGCACTTTGGGTGTGAAGGTGAGGCTGATCTATGAAAGCTAGACCCTCTGGATAGGAGAAGCAATGGTTGAGTCAGAGATATAATTTTCAGAAAGGTAACCATGTAGATTGGCCATTTCTTCTCCTTTGCCATTCCTGGATTAGCAACACAGAGTTCAAGGGGAAATAGTAATAGTAATCATCATCACCATCATCATCATCATCTAGTAATCATACAATGTAGTATTCAGGGGAGAACTTTCCAGAAGAAATTTACTGTAAGATGAGTTTCTAACTCTTTATTTACCACAATCACATCCTCTATAACTACATTATTAACTATATCCAGAACAGAGATGAAAGATAATACTACAATTCATTTAGTAGTGAGAATCGATTTATAACAGGGAAAAAAAAGATTTAGATAAATTATAAATAGCCTTAAAAAAAAAAAATCAATCACTCTTGGCTACAAAGTCCCCAAGGGAACTCATGTGATAAAACCACAGACATTGATGGAGTGGTATGCAGACAGTCAAGGGCAAAATCTGACCCTCAAGGCCAAATTTAATATCAAAGAAAGATCTGGTTTTATGTTTAAAATAAATAAAATCCTTCTAATTTATGATTAAATTAAATATGATTAAAGAGATGTGTATTTTCAGTCTTAAAAAAAAAACATTTGCACCCACATTTGTGCTATTAAAAGGAAACTTTTAACTTCCATGTTTCAGACACTCATAAAAGTATTCAGAACAGCACAGCCTTTTTCATGAATGTTGACAGTGATGAGGGAGAGATGATGGCCTTTTCCCCTTCCCCTTTCTAGCCTTGGTATGAAGGTTGAACTGGCTCACTTTAATCCCTGCTTTCAGGAATCAAAGCAAGTCATATCACATAATATCTTTGTTGCCATTGGGAGGCTTATTGCCACGCACTGTGAAAAATAAGCAGAGCAGTGAGGTTACAAAACTGACTTTAAAATGTTCCAGGTACACTCCCACTTCCAAAAGCATCAGCAGCAAAGGGACACAACTGGCTATTATGTACCTTTGAGCTGCTTCCGACCTTTGGCCAAAGCATTCATCCACTTCAGAACTTCAGGATTGGAAGTCTTGTCACCATGTGAAGGCTGAACGCAAAGGAAAACATAAAGAATGTAAAGAAAGAGAAGGAACTGACAGTAAAAGGATCAAACATATAAAACCCTCCCCACTCCCAGAGTGCTACAAAATGTCCGTAGTTCTGACTGCAGACTATCAGTGTCATGCAGAGCATCTGGCTTGATCATGGCATTAATTTGTCATGGCTTATCTCTCCCCATTGTGACACAGTGCTACAAGGATCTCAGTGTTATGTCTCTGATCTCAAAAAAACCACAGCAATGAATGTTTCTGTCTCTGACTAATTGGATAAATAATCTTGGTGACTTCAAAAGGATTGATCAAATACCTAATTTTAGTCAAGTTCCTAAGTGATTTCCAGGATGGTAACTGAAACTCTCTGTCCCTTGCAGGAATAAGCCCTTGCTTTAAGACAGGGATTCTCTTGGGAAACAGCATTTTAAAAATTTCAACTGACCTGCTTAATTAACCAAATGCAAAATCCTGTACAAGAGTGATTTCAAAAGAAACAAACAAAAAAGGCTTTGTATCTCAGGGGGTTTTTTGCATTTAGAAATTGCCTCCAAATTAAAATGAATTTACACTAAATCTTCAAAACTCATATAATTAAAATGGCAAAACAGTTTTGCAAAATCAAGCTTCTGAAATAATTTCTTTTCTGGCCATAGTTTGAGGGTTGTTTAGGTATGAAATTGGGCTCCTAGGAGCGTATGATAGCCAGAGGGCCATACAGTTCACAATTTTAAGTTTTCAGTCATTAATGGGCTTACAAGGTAATATATCATCTGCTTAATTTTAATATAGTCAGAAAATGTCACAAACTTCCCTGTTTCATGTTGCATACATCCTGAGCATCAAGCGTGTTTTGATATTCTTATACTCCATAATTCCCAGCACAGCATTCACCACTGACCTCAAACAACCCCCACAAGTTTTATTTCTCTGATTTTTGCCGTCAGCTTCTACTGAGCCCCAGGCTTTGGAGGGTTACAGGAGTCTGCCTGAATGAAGTAATCTGCACAGCAGAACAAGTTTCCAGGCAAATGACTCCTACAAAGCAAATAAGTAGCTTTTCATCTTTTGCACCACTTTATTTCACAAGCCTGTCAGCCATGTTTCATTGGTTCACACTTCCCAAAGATGGGCATTTTGCAACGAAAGTAATCCAAAGAAAATGTAAATTAGAGTCTCGGAACTACTGCGTACACTGAAAGATGCTGAAAAGTTATTCCCTCATGGAAGTTTTTCCTATTTGATTTTATCAGAAATACCCTATCTCACATTGTTTTGAGTAAGTTTAAATACACTGGGATCCTTGCCTCCCTCCTGGAGTATTTCCCTTTTCAATAGTTGTCTTACCAGGTATTTTTTTTCTTGCTCAAACTTTTCTTCATACTTCCTGATTTTTCTCTTGAGGCTCTGAAGATGCTTGGTAAGTTGTGTTACTGTCTGTGGTTCTTTGCAGTCTTCACAGCTACATCTAGAAGAACTTCTTGGCCTGCAAAAGCCAAAAGCAGAGCTGTGGGATCTAAGAGCTGGCTGTAATGGACCATGCCTTGGTTCAGGCATGCTTAACACTTAGTTAGCACTTCAGAATTCATGGCTACTCTAGTCTTTCACAGCACAGAGACAGCTTAGTTTTAAAAAGCAAGCATAAAATACTTGCTTTTGCTTGAAGGTACCCCTAGGGTTGTCTAATGGGTTCACTATCTGTCTTTCATTTTCTCTTTTTTTAATTAAAAGAAATTAATCTAGTAGGCAAAAGCCTGATCCAGTATTTACATTTAACACCCACACCTTTATTCACAAATCCTCCAAGTAAGGCAGGAGACTGTGGTGACATGATTTGCAAAAGTAAGCTCAGGGAGTTTTCCCTTACTGGGAATAAACATTATCATTTTGAAAACAGTTTAGTTTCTGATTATTTACACTTGTAAGTCAATAGAGCTGATTATTATCCATATGCAGCTGAAGCTAAAGCTCTGTATGTAAGTTTTTAAGGAAGTTTGATTTTTCTCTGAAACTCACATCTGGAAATCACATGGACTGTTCATATGCTTTATGACACAGTCAGCTCTCATCAGTGACTCAAGCTATAGTTCAATTACAGCTGAATTTTTCAGTATTATACCTTGATAGCCCTCTCTATCTTCTGTTCACTCATCATACTAATTACTAACAAACATTTAAAACTGTCCTTGCTAACTATAATTAACAAAGATTTCAAACAATATTGTACACTGTTATGACTGAGGAAATGCTAGTTCCTATTTCTGGTGTCGCAAATTACTTGTGTCAAAATATGGCACAAGATGAAAATTTCCTTTTTATAACAAAATAATGACTAAAAAACCCCATGTAGAGTCAAAGGTTGTGGATTGCAGAAAAAGGTTTAAAAATACATAAGAATTAAAATAGATTTTCTTACATCATGAAAGGTTGAGCACTTGGTGGAGAAGGGGCAGACTCTGTGTCTAGATTAAATCTCTGGCTTTGGCTAAAGATAGAGCAGCGTGGTGACAAGAGAGGATTGTCTCCATCTGTGATGTGATACAGCAGTCGGCTGGTCCCTAGGGAGTGATGCTCCTGTGGGCTGCTCTCCATGTCATTCTGCCAGTCCCTGTGGGCTGGCACAGGCTCTAGAAAGAAAGTATAAATCAGTGTGGTCTGAGGGTCTCTCACACGGGGTTGGGCTACCTAGGTCAATAAAAATCTGTCCTTACAGAAGTATTCCAAGCATAAGTACTCAAAGTGAATAGCAAATGGATCAGCAAAGTGTCGCATGCAGGGTGGACACAGCACTGAGGATGAGAAAATAGAAGTACTGTCACTGGCTTAACATAAATCCTTTTTGAGTTCCACAGAAGGAGGTGGATGGGTGTATTTATAAACTATGAAGTAAAGATGGAGGGTTCCCCAGAATAGAAGCATTACTTATATTTTCATAGATCTGTTTGCTTTTGAAAGCCACATTCCTGAAGAAGACGATGAGTGTCCACGACAAGTTTAATTTTGTGATTTATCATTTACTCCCTTGGTGAAGAGAAAGGAAGGTCAAAAATATAATATGTCCTGGTGCTAAGAACCTCCAGGGCTGCTTGCAGCATCCTGCAGGATTTTGTTCAGGTTTGCAGTAACAGACCCTTGGCTCAAAGAACACAAGGTGTGAAAATAAAAACCACCACCACTAACATTCAATTTATTTACTTGAGGTCGTGGGAGGTGGCTGCTCCTTGGAGGAGTCATGCTTGTGGTACGGTGTTAACAACGTCTTGGACTGCAAATGCAAACCTCACCTCAGGTGCCTCAAAAGGTAACACTTGTTTTATAGTGACGGTCCAACTAGAAAAAGTAGGAATTGAACTTCATCAGACTGGTTCTGTTTGTGGGTAACAAGGAAATAAAGGGCACATTACAGTGCCTGCCTCAGGGAACATCAGGGGTTCATCTTCACTGTGCTGTACCTGAGCACTTTGAAGGGAATATTCATTGAATCTTCTTCCTCACCCTCCATAATTGAAATGGATGAGGATGATCTAACCTAATCAATATTTTTGCTATCAGATGATTGGGATTTAAAACAGACTATACTTTCTAGGGAGAAACCCCACAATCTCATAAAAGTTCTTTTCCAAAAGTTCTCTCTCTTGCTTTGCTAAAGCAAAGTTTGTGCTCTGACTCAGGTTCCCCAGTAGCAGTTTCAGAGTACATGATATTTTACACCAGCTAGGTTATTTTTTTTCTAAACCCATTAATATATACAGCCTTTTAATTCATATCTACTATTTCCTCATTCCCAGGCAGCATGTGTGTCAATTCTAACCAGTATTATATTTGTCATATGTCGTGCATTCTAATACATTTCACAGAGTCCTTTTACTCAATGAAAGTCTAAAACTGCACAGAAAAACAACTGCACGTGGATTTACTCACAGAAGAACTGGCAGGTTTAGGTAAGTTCTTTCACCTTCATTTTCTTTTGATTTTCTCCTTTGCACATGGAACATGACACTCCCATGCTGAGTGAACATTTCTTTCAGGATTTTAATGGAACCTTTTAGTACATTTTATTTGTACTCTTCCCAACAGATACCAAAATCCTATTGCAAATCCCTATTGCTGCACTGGGACAGTGGGGAAAAAACAGCTCTGAATGGCAACAAAACCCCCCATATTTATCTAAAAAATAGTAGTTATGATGGTTTAAATATAATTTTATTGGGCACTATCCAACTGCTTTTGGTTTACAGACAACAAAAAATTCCTATTGTATATTGTATAATCACAGTTTAGTCTGTCAAGCAAAAGTTACACTTGACTCTTGTATTTATAAGCTCATCTACTCTTAATATCATCATCAATTATAACTATGTTAAGCATTTTCACAATGAGACAATGTGGTTGATTGTTAATTCTAACCTTGCGTCCTTCCTCTGAGTACTTCATACTCTGTCAAATTCATAGGTCAAATTCAGCTCTCCAAGATACCAGAACAACACCCAAATCTCCTAAATCTTGTATGAGATTCAAATCCTCCCACAGAGAGACCCCAGGAAGGCACCTGGGAGAAGCAGGGGTAGAGCACTGATGGGTCCTGGGAGTGACAATGGCTGGAATAATTGATGTTCTCCAAACAAAAGTGTTCTCTCTTTTTGGAAACTACTCGTCCCTTACCCAGTAAGATTTTTAAAAATTAACACTTTTGGTTGGGTTTTGATCTGTTGTTGCTGGGTTGTTTTTTTTCTGAAGAACAGTATTATCAGTGAGAAGAACCTGGCTTCCCTTGCTTTAATTTCACTATCTTTGAACTTCAAGAAACACATAATCACTGTGAAATAGGTTGACTAAGAACAGTTGCAGAGTTTTTCATGTTCTGTTATTACAAGGAATAAATTCTTTCATAGTCATATTAAGTACAAGTGCCCTCACTGTGAAAGGAAGATGATGTGATAAAAACATCAGGCAGTCTGTGTGTGGTAGGTGAAGGAAATAACCTTCCTGCGTTTGAACTCTGATTTCCTAGAGATGCCCTTCTTACAGGAGACAGCCTGTGCCACTGATAAACCATATGGTCACAGACATTTGCTCCCCCTCACATCTACAACCAGGCAATTTGATAGGCCCGGCCCAGTCTCAGAAATAGAAGAAATGCACATGTTCAAGACTTAGCACTCCTGGAAGTTAAATGCAAAGGACAAGTACTGGCTGGTGCAGCTCCAGTGTAAAACCAAGCACACAAACTTCAAGGAGGTTCTTTTATTCTGCCAGCAAACAAAAGGGAGACAACCTGCATGATATATAATTTGGGAATATTTCCCAAAGGGCAGGGCACTTCCATTTCCTTGGCACCAGGGTCTTCCGACAGCAAGCTCTGCAAGGCTTGAACACTGGTGCAACTTTGGTATGGCCCAAGAACAGGTTTAGTTCCAACCCTACTACAAGTGCATTAATTTACTACCAAATGGTCAGAAGTGGTCAGCAAATAATTCAGACTGATTCATTTCAGGGGCACAATTACTATGATAGTGGCACATCTCAGGGTGATGACAAGTTCTGACAAACCCCATTTTTAATTAACACTTAAGGCCATCATCCTGATTCCAGTTCTGTGTAGATCCCAAACAAAACACTGAACGTTATCCTAAGAGTAGCCCATGCACTGACCAAACCTCTACCTGTCTTCATGTGTCTGGTCTAATTTTAGCCTCTATTTTTGCCAAAACTGGAAATTAAAGCCACCTCTACCCAAGCCACTGAGTTGTCCCTTAGCATCTATTCCATCTCATCTACTCTATCCAGCTTAGTTCTGACAGGAGAACACCACAGGAACTAAAGCCACCTTCTATTGTCTGATGATCTGCAGCATGGTTCAGCAGGAGCACTTCATATGACATCAAGTCCTATGGTACAAGTCTGTGTTTATGCCTGTCATATTTTTCAAGTAAAACAATAATACACACAAATCTCTTGTATAGAAAAAATAATACACAGATATCGCGTGTTCAGCCCTCAACACATTACATCTGTAAATGCCTCCATCAGCATTTTTAATTTAAAAGCAATTTAGAACTTCCTGTAGTTAGGTTCAGCTGCTCACCACTGCACGCACATATTTGACGGAATCTCATATCCAAAAGTTACTGAAATTATATCCTAATTCTCCATATTTACCCTTTTAAAAAACTAGCTTAGGTACCCCTCACAATTCTTAATGAACTCACTTTGGCAACTCTAATTCAGTTTTCACATATTCAAAAGTAAACCCAAAATTGCTGACTTTGCTCAGAGATAAATTACTGTTCATCTCCTTAAATCTGCATCCTGAAGCACCCTGACATCTTACTGGGCTGCTCTGTCTTCATTCTCAATACATATGAGGTACACTTCTCTAATTTTTGTTGACTGGGAAGCAAACAAAAGAATTGTGTTTGTTTTGCCTGATTCACTGAGGAAAGGCTGATAACTAGAGATGGAGCATATATGGCACATCCTTTAGAAACTCTCTTCCCAGCCTGGTACAAATCCCTGGACTTCCACCCAAGGTGGAGCTCAAACAGCCAGTAGTCCCATGTGACAGCTCAATGCATCAGAAGATTTCAGTAGTAATTTAAGAGACAGAATTAGGACCAGCTCTGTCTGTGCAAAATGGCAAGTTACTAAAAATGCCACAAACCACAAAGCAGATGTTAGCAGGAATGAGGGCACATTAAAACCCATTAAATAGTTAAGCTTTAACTAAAGCACGAGTTTGGACTGCTGGAGTGGCAGAGCATGCTCTGAAACTGTGAGAGAAATGCTACATCATGCAACATTTCCCCATGTGGCTGCAGAGGGGAAATGGGAGTAGAGAGGGCACTGGAAGCAGGGGTCACTACCAGCATGAATAAAAAGAAAATCTAATCAAACCAGCAAAAAGTAAGTAAGGGGAACAATTAGGAACTGTCCCAACAATGACCTGTGAAACCAGCAGAACAAAATAGTGCAGCAAACTACTGGGAAAGGAGGAAAACCCCACCCTGCCACAAAGGAAAGGAGTCAATGCAGATTTTGGATGAGCTGCAGAATGTCTCTGCCTATGCAGCACACAAATGAGACCTGTCTGTGCTTCAGATCAACACCAAGGTCAGCCCCAGTCCAGGCTCCATACCTGTATCCAAGAGCTATTAGGGTATTTGCCTGGCTGGACTAAAGCATTCTCTTTTTTTAACCAAAACCCAGGACATTTAGCATTTTTACACTCCTTCATCTTTATAATAATCTGACTTCTACATACATTGTTCCTTAATTTTGCAATCCCAACGTCAAACTTTGGAATTTTTAAAGTAGAACACTATCATTTGTGAGATTTTTTTTTTTTATAAATAACTTAATGATATTTCTTGCCAAAAATGCTGAGCAAGCAGCTCCTAAAATAAGTTCTTCTGAACCCAGAAGAATCTTTATTCTGATATGAAACATCAGTTGAGAAGGGATTACTGACCTACCTGCCTTCATTTGAACCATACATGGTGCACGATTTGGGTATTTGTGTATTCATGTCACTTGTCTGTGAGATACATTAGTCATACTGCTTTTGACCTATTTTTCACGAGCAGTGACTCCTCTTCTATTGAGCATCACGACTCTGCCAGCCCTGTGACTACAAGCTATGAACTGACAAAAATAGTGCTGAGCCTTAGGGCTATTTATTTCCATACTGAGGGAAGAGGGAGAGATAACACATCACAGTTTGCCCAGCTGGGTAATAATACAGGACTATGAATGATTAAAATCCACATGCTGTAAAACTCACCTTCGCTATCTCTCTGCTGATGCATTAAATTAAAATCAATAATAGGAGAAATGAAGTGATATTGCTCTGACAAAAAGAATGACAAAAATAGAATTACATGATATGGCAGGTGATCTCACACAATACAGACATAGGAAGTAAAGAGCGTAAATTTACTTGGGATAAAATAACAGATTAAAACTAAAAATAAAGGAATTGGGATTCTTAAAACCTGTCTGAAAAGGAAAATTCCCTCTCAGAAAATCAGAGGGTTACAGCCATTAATTTCCACTCTTTTAACAGGTATCCCCCCTTTTTACATTACACAGCGTTTGCAGGAGGAAATGGTGCTTTGCATTAGCTCTGCACTGTTTCCCAGAGGGCTGCAAGTCTGATTTTAAAGTGCAAGTCACACGGCTTTTTTTATAATTGCAAATGAGAACACATCATGGCACGCTCGCTTACCTCCACAACTGGCCCCATCAGCTTGCACACTGCTCTGGGCTGGAGAAGGGGCTGTGTCCTTGGGTGCCGGCAGCTGGGGAGTTTCCTCCTGGGCTGGCAGAAACGCAGAGCACAGATCGGTTTCCAGGGCTTGCAGCTTCAACAAAGAATTCTGCAGACAAAAGCAGAACATTGGGCTGGGTAGAGAACAACAGGGATCAGCAACTGCTCTTCAACTCCCGGAGCCCATCGGCAGCGCCTGCAAAGGGGTGTTCCACTGCCAGCTCCGGGAGGACGTGGGGAGAACAAACGTGCACTATTCCACGAGTTTCTTGACTCCTGGTTATTTAAGTCCCAATTTACATGGATTATTCATGGCACGTGGGAAAGATGACTTTGTCAGCAAAAGACGATTTTTTCTAGGAAGCCAAACTGAGATGGTGTCCCTCTTCTTGGGCTTGAAGCAATACATTAAGGAAGTATTTCATTCATTGGGCTGACATCACGATCTGATGACATTATGTCCCTCCCCATTTACCATTCATAAAAAATCGAATCTCCCTCTCCAGCCTGTGAGTGCAGCACACAGCAGTGAACAAAGAGTTACTGAGAACACGCTCACTCATGGGAGTCTTGGGAGAGAGATTTTTTTAATTGGCTGTTTTAGAGATACTTCATTATGTAGAGACGGCTTTTATGTAGGCTGCTGCCGGTTCTACAGTTGTGATCTGCTGCAAAGGTGAAGTCAACACGTCATTGTCACTGGCTGCAGGCAAATCAGTGACAGGGACACTTATCTGTCACATCCCTTCCAGCCTCTGTGCCATGCGTGGTCCATCTCTGATTTGAATTTTTAATGCTGCATGCAGTACTGAGCTGCACGATCTGACACAAGCATCTCGCTGTGATGTAAATGCCGTGAAAGCCCTAATCACCATCTGACTGGGCAAAATGAGTCACTCCCCACACCCCACACATTCAGCTCCCCCGTCTCAAGGGAAATACAGCTTAAAACATAAAACAAAACCACACAAGGCTGTCCTAATAACCACACAGCTGGCACACACAGAATGTATGTATAACATTAAGTCACTCTAGTGGTATATATTTACGAAGGGTATTTTCTCAAGAAAATAATTTGCGTTGCAAGAGAAAAAAAAATTCCTCAAATTTATACCCTGCAAACTCCTTTCCCCACTCTGTCAAATACCTGAAACGAATGTATTTATTCATTTAATGAAAAATAAATTCATTTATTGGCCTGATTTCCTTTGCATAACAATATATTACCTATGTAATTAGTCGTTTAATACATCTTTGCATTATTTTTGTTGTAAGGCATTCCTTTTATAAACCCAAAGATTACTTTAGGTTAAAAAAAAGAGAAAGAGACTAGTTTGCCTGAGAACACCAGGGAAGATTTTCTGCCTTTATCCTTTCAATCCTTTTATAGAATTCAGGAAAATTTAGGAAACTTTCTTGCCCCCTAAAAGCTTTCAGGTGGCAGTGAATTTCCTTGTCAAGGGAAGGGTGCTGACTTGCATCGTACACGTAGCACTGTTTTGGAAGGCCTCATTTCCCACTGTCTCTCATCCCAACTGAACCCAAACAAGGTGGCTGTGGAATTATCACGGAGAGGCAGAATTCAGAATTTTACAGTCATTAATGTAATCTAGCAAATGATGACTATACCAGTTACAAACCAGTGAGGACTCTGCTCCCAGCCTGGACCTTACCATAAGAAGAGCTGATGAAAATTAGGGAGAACACAGATGACAAACCATAAGAATTTGCCAATAAGGAAAACATAAGTGAATGTCTGACAAAAGGACTTAACCTTCATGGACTGTTACTTCAAGCATTTGACAAGAAAAATCCCATTTCCAGAAAATACATTCACTTGGTATCACTATTCCTTATGATACATTAATATTTATGGGGAGTTCAGTGTAAAAGCATTCTCACAGACTACATAGTTAAACATTACTTCAGCAATGCTTATGCTGTAATTCACCAGCTGGTTTATATTCGGTAGCTCTAAATGATATTTTTCACCCATCTGGGGAAGGTGGGTGGATGGCAAATTTCCAGCCACTGCCAAAACACTAAAAGAAAATCATATAATAATAATAATAATAATAGAAATACCTTATCTATTTTCATGAGTGTGCCCTTGACAGGGATTTAATGTAGAGAGAAAAACACTAAGTAGCTTTGATCATTTTGATGTTACCAGGGAGATGATGAATCTGGAGTGTGCCACCAGCCCCATCTTACTCCTAAACCACAGCAGAGTGTTATGGCACTGCCACACTGCACTATCCAGAAAAAGTCACCCCAAATTTACAGGAAAACACTGCAGGAGACACAGCTTAGAGCAAAGGCCAAGCACAAAGGCCAGCACATCTGCACCGAGCAGAACAGACCTGTCCCCGGGGCCCGCCTGGGGGATTGAGCCTCTGCTCGTGGCTGGTCAAAAAAAGTTGCTAAACATGTCAGAAGCCAGAGCAAACAGCTGAAATACACAGAGGGAAAAGTTAGGCCATGGTGGGCACCATCATCAATTTGAGAAAGCTCCTACATGGAAATCCAGTACAACTGAAGTAATTTCAGCTATAGCATTCTGTATCAATGATAATGCAAATGAAAGGATATATTAATATCTAAAATGGGTCCTTAAATTACCTTGGGAAAATAACCATATTGTTGTCTCTAAAGAAGAGTATCCTGAAAGTTTGAAAAAGAAGCAATTATAATTGTCTTGAACAAAGGTTTCTTATCTCTTCTCATGTCCTCTTATAGCAACTGACAAATCAAAGACCTTGAGCTAAGCCAATTCCACTGGAGAAAAAGCACTGTACAGTATTCCAAATAATGGTAAAATAAAGATATTTATACGAAGCTGGAGGAAGGCGGGAAGAGAAAGAGTGTGGTCCTTCTCACCTATTTTTTATTTTTGAAAATGCTTTAAGAAAACACAGTCACTGAAGGGTCATACCCTTGGCTGCTGGCGAAAGCAGAGTACAGAAGGACTGCCACTCCCAGAGCAAGCTCAGCCTGTAGTAGAGACACCTTCTCTACAAACAGCTGAGCCTGGACTCCACTGAGCATCGCTCCTTCCAACCAGCAATCATTGAAAGTGAAGAGGGGAGGCCTTAGGGCAAGGAATTACTAAGATGACAGATAATCTCCTACATCTAGAGATGAATGCCACACGCTGTTAAATCCCTCTGGAGAATGGGACACTGAAAGAACAAATTCTCCCAGTTCATCACCAAAATGCTGTGGCACTGAGAGGCAGTACCCTGACACGGCATGGGGCCATGCCCAGCAAGATCAGTGCTGTGGGATGTGTTGGTCAGCATGTCCAGGAGGCCACAGCCTGACAGGAAGCAATGTGACAAATGAGAGCCTCTGCCCTTAGAAGGAATTTATTTCCCTGATAAAGCACTGCTATTGTCAACATCCTTTGTTTCATCCTTGTGGACATCCAAAGGTTTGATAAATTTAGGAACTGAGGGAAAGGGAAAGGCCCAGGTGTGCCCCACACACATGAGCTCTGCCCAGTCTCAGGCAGGAGGCGGCCAGCAGGGATGAGGAGCAAAGCCCAGGCTTGGTGCTTGCTGCATAAACTGATATCACCCTGACCCACACACGGTGTTCCTGAATAAAAAGGATGTCTGCACCCCGCCCTCGGGCCTGCTCCTGTGCCTCCCAGACAGGAAGGCAGCTATTCTGTTATAGTTTATTGATGGATTTACTGGATTTATGAAATTGGCTGGGGCAGAGAAGGAGAATAATCCAAGCTTTCAGCATTTAATAGCCTTTGAAGTGATTCATATTGGAAAGAAACTGAGCAAATTTCAACCTGTTCAGTTTTTTAATTCTAAGGAAATTAATGCTTTTATATGTCACACTGGAACAGCTTTTTAATCTGAGAGTTCAGGTTAAAATAAGAGAGGCACATTTTATGTGAACATAAATAAATCTCTGCAGTATCCATTAAGACAATATTTGTGCCTTGAGGCATATGACATTTTCAATTCAGAACTTCCTTTATGGGGAACAAACAAGCAACAATAAGATAGAACAAGATATGCCCTGGGTCTGCATAATGCCACGGGTGAGCAGTGAAGAGAGACACTATTTTCTCTGCTCCAGAAAGAGAACTTATTTTCCTGTGGCACAGTTCCATTTGTGTTTGCAGTAGACCTGAAACATAACAAAATCTAAGATTTTGCAGAAGAAAGAACCTGGCTGTAACCCTTGTTCATTCCTCACTGGTTATCAACAATTTATTTTAATTTCTGATCTAATCATCAGTTTTAATATTAAACTGATTTATTTATCACAATATTTTTTCTTAGCCTTCAAGGAATCCTTTGCAAGGAATTTAAATGGAAGCTTTCAAGCAGAAGCTTCAGTGAATATTTGCAGTGGGGCTTCTCAAAAGAAACAATAACTTTGTGATTTCTCCCAGGGCCTGAGGTGGCTCGGCAGAGGTTGAGTGTACTCCCTTATATTGGTCAGGGAATGTGCCCTGCTTGTCAGCATTGAGATTTTCTGCAGTGAGCTGCTCAACAGTGACACAAATGAAGAGGAAACAATTCATTGCAAGGAGAAGATTAGGTCTGAACTCCTTTAAAAGGACTCGTTGTGGTCTTCCCCTAATGAAAGTCAGGCATCTATTAATAGATGCTTTCTGGCTCATTATGGAAACAAAGCTTTCTTTTCCAGGGTCTGTCAGGAATGGGTTTCTCTTCACCCAGCTCTCTTCTCCTACTGCTTCTGCTGTTGTGCTGTCTTGGCCTACACTAAAAATCCCGACTGCTCCCCCTCTAAGTCCCGTGTCCTCCACTGCCCTTGCAGTGTGAGTGGACTCTGTGCTGGGGTGCAGATTCCCCAGGTGTGGGGAGGTGCTTTATAGGGTTTCCCACTTTGCATAACTGCAAAGCTTGGCTTTACCCCCTGCCCCTCCCAGGATATTGCTGACTGTGAGGACCTTGCCCAGGCTCATCCCATGTTGGACATGGTCACACAAACAGCTTTTCTGTGCTTCACTCACACTGTGCTCCTGGCACAATCCCTCTGAAAGCAGCTTGTTTCAAGTGGCTCAGGTGTTATTTGGCTTCCCTTGCTTCCCCTCTTCAGCTCTCCCCTCCTTCCATCTTACAACCTGAGCACCTTTTAGCCTCCATTGTACTGTTCATAGTTTATTTATGCAGGATGTAGCAACCTTGAGAACTCCTTATTTTTACATAAAACATATTTAATGGATGAACTCTTTTGAGCTCTAATAGGAGGAAAAAATCAAACAGTCTTCAAAGATGTCATTTCACTCAGTCAATACTGAGTGTTTGATTCTTTTCCTAGTGCACACAAAAAGCAGCCTAAAGTTGGCTTGAAAAATTTTTAAAATCTCTTGCTTCTAGGTTTTAAACTATTCTAGCAGTCTCATATCACATTTTTAAGCTTTTCTCCAAAAATGTAACTACAATGATTCATTAAAAAACTAACCTAGGATTGTTAAGCAGACAATTAAGAAAAAACAAAACATCTGTTCAAAATTTGTAACATCATATTTCAACTTTTGGTTAAGCTTACCTCATTTAAGGTGTTAAATTGATCAGTTGCTTCCTTTGGTGAAATGCTTGTGTTGTGATCTATTCTACAAAACAAAATTTTAAAAAATTAATTCAATAGATTGCTTATCTGTGCTGCAAATATCTCAAACTTTTCATTTTGTGTGTATGTAATTTATAAATTACAGAATAAGTTTATTTTATTAAAAAAATAGCATTTGTATGAAAGTGACATCTCTATTTTCTAACCCATTCAAAACAGCAGTGATTTTACAGGAATCCTAAATTGTACATTTAAACTGTTAATGAAGTCCTGGAAACCATGACGTTAATATCTGGGCTCACTCCATCACGTCAGAAAGTTCTACAGATGCACGATCGGTGTCTTGGTGAGCTAACAGGGTTAAAGCCAAGAAAAAGCTCAAACATATGCTTAAATCTGAGCACAATGTGTCCCACATGCATTAAATCAGGAACGAGAGTTTTCCTGTATCACAGACATAAAGAATAAATGTTTCCATATTTCAATTTGAAGGCATTTCAGGTTCCCAATCTTCAGCTTTCTGCTTTTGCAAATTTCAGAAAGGTCCCAGGTGCCTGGACATCCTCTAAGAGAGATGTTCCCATTTTCTAGTGAGCGTCACTTTGCTGCCATCAGAGATGTCCACACCTTTGGTATTCTCTCAGTGTATTGCTGCTTCTCCACGTGGGAAGAGGAAAGGAAGGCCCTGGACTAGTAAGGGGCAAATCTCTTCCCTCCAACTGTGGCCACTGAGGCAGCCGTGCCCCATCCAGGCAGATGTGGCCCACACAGCCCCCAGCTTCAGAGTTAGTTACTGATTCACTACACCAAGGAAAGAAACTGAAGTCTAAAAACAGCTTCCCATGGATTAAGCGAGCAACCTCAAGAGCCTCCCACCACCTCTCTGTCCTTCCCCACAACCAGCTGAGGCTTTCCACACGTGATGTCAGAGCCTGACGTGGGTGTACCACAAGCTGGCTCTCGACTCAGGGGAAGCAAGAAAACTGCACCTGTCTCAGAGAATGAGGTTTCTCAGTGCTGAAAAGGTGGTGATACTTGCTGGCCCCTGGAGACTCACTCAGAGACGTGATCAAACCCAACACAAAACCCAGATTCCTCTGCACAAAATAATTCATATTTTACCGGGCTCAGAGTCATCCCAGCAAAAACAAATAGGTGTAAAAGCCTCTAGAGACCTTGAAACCAGTACAGACAGATTCACAGGGGTTTTTTGTAGTTGTTCCTAGATTTATGAGACATTTAAAGACTGAAATGATTGCTATGCCACTTCTCTTATCAAACCAGACACAGCTACACCAGGGTGAACAACCACTTGGCTCCAAACAGGATCCAAGATGTGCAATTCACATAGGAACAGAAATGAGTCATGAGAACAGCAAAAGGACTAATTTAATAGGAAAGAATAAAATATTCGTAGTTTGGTTTAATAGCATGTAAGGAGGCAGCTGCAAGGCTCCAAACAGCTGAAGAACTAACTCACTAACGAAGAAAAAATATTTAGGGTGATTTATTGCATTGAACTAGAGCTAGACATGAAGGAAAGGATGAAAACAACATGTGTCAGATTTGTACACTTGTGGTATTCATTTGGATGACGCCTTTCAGGGTGCATAACACAGCAAATAGGAACTCTCCTTCAGAAAATAAAAAAAAAAAATTAAAAAAGACAAAAAGAAATAGTAAGTGCTAGCAGCACTTTGTACAGGAACTGTACAAAGTTATACCCCATTCATAGCTGTATCACTCATGAGTCTTGCACTCTGGAGAGCAAAAGGTTTACAGCAGCCATGAAGCACCACCTCTCTCTCCTTCAGGTTGGTTCTCTTGCCTGCTGTTTTAGGGATACATTTAATCCTTCATTTTAATGTTTCTTTTACACTAAAAATACTGGAGTAAGATGCTCTTCTTTCTTTGGATTCTGGAGATACTGAAATCATTAAGGCGAGTAATCATTTTTGTATTTCTGTGTGACAAGCACGTACATTTTCAGTCTCGTGTGTGCTGAGCTGATCTTACTCTATACTGAGAGTTTTGGGGTGTGCTTTTTCCTTTTCACCAAGATTAATTGCTCTGCTGGGCAAATGCAGGTTTTCTGATTGTCACCAGGCAACAAAGGGCTTACAATTTAATAACCATGGTTTGGATCCTACTCTCATTAAAAGTCAATCACAAAATATCCATTAACTTCAAAAGCAGCAGGAACAAGCCCTGATTTTCCATCTGTGCTGAGTACATTAAAATTATTTCAGGCCTTAGCTGAAATTTTGAATAATTGCAGGCACCTTTATTTTGTGTCATATTCATCCTGTAAAATAATGCAAATGAAATTCTCACTGTGGCCACTACTCAAATATCTGTCTCTCATCCTGCTTTATAGACTCTGGCTTTGGCAGAATTATCCTTTTTCCCTGACAGAGATGGCAAAGATGGAATAAGTAACATGTACATTTGAGGCTTGTGGACATAACAGAAAAAAAAATCTGAGTACTAATTATCATAACAGAGCTCCTACCATACTTCAAGGGAGATCAATTTGCATGAGCTTTGTGATGTTTAAAAAACAGACCAGGACATGTGAATTTTTGAATCATGCACAACATCACTTTTAAACTTGCATAAAATTCAAATAAAACCACATAATTTTAAAAGCTAGGAAAAATGTTTGAAGATAACCTAAGCGAATTCACATCCCATTTCCTCTGCGAAACCCAGAAAGGAGCACTGCATTCTGCAATTTGCAAATCTCCCTCCAGTCCAGCTCTGATCACACTAACCCCATCCCCAGGCAGTTTATGTGTTTATGCACCACGATGCCACATGTGCTCGGTGCCTTGGCACTGCTGATGCCAGGATAGGTCCTGCCCATCAACCTCACAGTATTCTGTGGGATGAAACTCCTTTTCCAGATTCACCTTCAGCCTATCCTGGCCCAATACTCCTCCCCTGTGTCCAGTCTAGGAGTCAGTTCCACCCTTCCCACCGTGAGGGTAGCCTAGAAAGTTAACAGGTCATAAATGGAAGTCTCAGTTCCCTGTCAGGGGACTGATTCAGCCTGTCCAGAGTTCTACCACATGAGTTCACAGAAAGGCAGAACACACAACCAGCACATCTCAGCATCAGGAAAAGAGAAGGCTCCTTTCACAGACCTTCCCAAATGGCAAAAAGCATTATGAACTCCAAACACCTCAGTATGTGGCTGCAGGTGGATGCTTCAAAAGCACATCTATGATTCCTCAGAAGGCAATGCAGAACTGCATCAGGCTTTGGGGTGAACATAAAGTACACAGCTGCAACAAAAGACAAATCCACCTTGGAGGGCCCAAGGGTACTCCCTGGGCAGTCCCTGAATGCTGGAATAGGAAGTCAGGCAGAGAGCCAGTGTAGCAGTGCCTGTCTCATCAGTCCCAGCCCTTATGTAACCCAGCCAGCACTTGTTATTCTTACTACGAGCAGCTCCCGTACTCAGCAGGCACAGTCCTCACTGGGGCTGCAGCAAGAGCTGCTCTTTTACTGCTCCTCTACCTTCTCCCCATCCCCCTCTTTGCTTTTTTTTCTTTGATTGCATTTCAACCCAAAGGCTCGCTCAGAGACTTTTCCATGCCTTGATACAAGTAACACTGCAACCACAAACACCAGTATTTTAATACCAACATTTCTGAAGAAACTGTTCTTGGGAACCAATCATTTCCCAGCTTTCTCCCCGCTCACCTGGCTGCCTATGCAGGTGAGGAAATGCAGCCTCTCAGGCTCTGCCTCACCCATGCAGGTCTGCACAGGGACATCAGCACTTCTGCAGCTTCCCTGCTGCCTCCCACTCATCCCTGAGCTGTAGCTGTTCAGCAGAAAGCCTGGAAACCACAAGAATTCCCACCTGAACTGCGCTCTCAAAAGATACTTGCCTTACAAATTTAAATACTGAAAGCCTTTGCTAGAGCTTGGCCTCCCCTCAGGGAAGCATAGAAACCTCGGGAGACTCTGGCTGACCCCAAGATACAGGGCAGCCCAGGGCTACCAGCTTTTCCACTTCTGCAGAACAATCATAGGTCTGACAACAATTGCCACCCTACAGCCTCTGCCAAAAATAGAACTATAGAATCACAGAATAGGGAGCAGCCCTGGGACCAGATAAGTCATGTTAAATGAAACTACTTCATTCCCAATTTATTTGGGGAATTGTGAAGATGGGGAACTTGCAGGAATCTTTCTTTGGCAGAAAACTTCACCCCATAGTGTAGTTCTGAATTCCACACTGACTTGAAATGCAGCCTTTGCTGAAGCATTGACCTTCCCACTGCCCAGGAGGGCCTTGTTTCAGCCTCTTCTCTCTGTAACAGGCATCTGAGGAAAGCAGCAGGCTCGGCTCAGGCAACTGCACACAGCCTGCAGCCCACTCCAGTTTTGCTGATTGCCTTTGAGAAGGCAATTGGAAGGAGCAGCTGTTTGTAGTCATGTGTATTGTTCCACGCCGGCTTTTCTAGGCTCTGTTAAAGAAAAGGCAATTCCTTTATTTGTTCCCAGGACCTGCATATAAATTTTGTCTATCAAAGGTGCAAATTATACTGCAGTCCCATCCAAACCCAGCTACACACAATGACCAGAGCAGTATTCAGTGTAATCACTGGCACTACTAATAGAAATTCATGTTCTGGAAATAAAATGTAAATGTTTCCTTCTATGCAGATGACGTTTCATCTACTAAATTGATGCTGATGTTCATAAATCATACATGATAAACACCTCTTGAGACTGAAATCCTTGCTTCACTGGGCAGGTACAGCTTAGCCAAAAACAAGACACTATGCACTCATTCTTCAAGCTGCAAATCTCCTCACCAAGTCTACTCTTCCATTTTCCTCAAATCCCACAAAATCTTTCCTTTATTGTTTCAGTGGTTACTACAAAATCAAAGTACCCCCTCAAAGAAACAATCTACTCTTTTAAGTCGTATTTGTGGATTGTTGCTCTTACATGGCCTGTTCTGTTCTTCTCTGTCACACATCTGTTTATGAGCATCCCTTGTTAGAACACCCTAAACTTAGATTTCTTTGCTTAACAGGGACTGTACTGAAAAGTTTTCATATTTCAGCAGTCTTTAATCCATATTTAGACAAGTTAAGATGATATGGTCTTTAGCTGCCTCACACTCACCAGAACAGATTTCTTAAAAACCTCTGTAGAATTCAGAGGTATTTAGACCTTTAATCTCCAATGAGACAAATGGCAGAGGTGTAGCCCCCTGTAGAAACTAAGTTAAAGCAGAAGTAACAACAGGCTGCACTAGAAGCAATCAACCTTGATCCTTCACCTGAGACAGAAATAAATCCTTCTTCTCCTGTCCTCCAGCTATACATCTGATATACGGAGAGAGCCCGCCCAGGGGCGCCCCTGCAGCACTGTGTCCCTCTCTTCTCCTCCTAAAGACCAGAGAGCTTTTAGTCTGACTTAGGGACACTAGGCAGGTGTAGTGTCCCAAAGCATTGCTAGCTTTACCAGCAGCCCAGCAAAACCAGTGGAAGACAGTGAAATTTGGGTTTTGTGGTGCTGGCAGATTTGTTCTATCCAAATCTAGCTATGACTGCTGCCTGCTGCCAACACTGAATGCTTAACCTTTGCATGTCCCACAGCAGAGAAGGCAGAAAACAAGGCAAGACATCATCCCCTGGCAGCAGTTTCACAGCCTGTTGCTTGAGTCAGTGCTGTGAGCCTGACAGTCAGGTGCAGCAGCCAGAGACCCATGTGAGCTCAGACCTGCTGTGGCCCTGCCAAGGCCACCTGACAGCACAGGCATGGGGCAGCTGGTGGTGACCCTTAGGAGGAGTCACCAGACACAGTGATCCTCAAACTGAAACTGGGAATTTCAGCACAGGTAAGTCGAAGTGCCCTGCCACAGCTAGGTGGTGGGAGTGTCCTTTCCAGGACAGTTAAGATAGTTAAAATAAATAAAGTGTGTGTTGTGCGTGTGAGGCCAGAGACCACATGTTATTGCTTGTTTACTCTATGTTTAAAGTTCCTTATTTAAGAGATTTAGCCCCTGTGGATAGCAAACTTTCTAAAGAGCTACTGTGGTGTCAAACCAGAATAAATAGCATAGTGAGCAATGGTTTAATTCCAGGCAAACTGGAAAGGCCAAACTGTTGAAGTGAACAGGGGAACTTTGCTGTGGTTGCTGTTTTACTCATGCACGCTCCACTCTGGCTCTTATCTTTAAAGTCCGTGTGCCTTTCATTACGTTCCTTCCAAAATCAACCAGTTATTTTGTTACCTACCCAACAAACATCCCACCAGGGTAGGTCTGACTCTCTGATACCACACTCAGTAAGCTCCTCTTAACAAAAATCCATGGGATTCTTCCCTCACATGAGGAATGCCAGAAAAAGAGAAGGCAGGCTTCCTAATTAGAAACACTTCCTGAGATGCAGTGTCTCAACGGCACATACAAGCATTGGAGAGCAAAAGCACTTTGTCGTCCAAGCTAATTAAATGCTTTTCCATTCTGCTAAACTTCCTTTGAGAGCACAAATTAAGATCATTTCCAATGTTGCCTCCTAAAAGCTGTGGTGATGGCAACCAGTTCATGCCACATAAAGCACCAAAGTGCCATTGGATGGCAGCTGTCACTGCTGTCCTGGTCCTGACTGCAAACAAACCTTGGAGACAGCGAGCTCTAGATATGAACCAGCTGTGCCCTGAGCCACTGAGCATCCCTGGGATGGACTGCTGCTGCTCCAGACCCTCCAAAGGGAGCCAGAGACACTGCCACAGAGCACCAAGGCTGTCATGCCCCTCAAGACAGATGACAAAGAGCAGAGACCTGGCTCACCTGACAAAAACTCTGTGCACAGAAAAGCAGAGCCAAACCAGCACCTGAGCATGGGAAATCTGTAAAGCAGTGCCCCCAGATTTAGTAAGGACTAAATCTTACCCTTAGAACACACCTTCACTGGTCAGTTGGGTGATTTGAAACCCCCTTTTTAGCCTTTTGCGTGGCCATGAAGGGTGAGAGTAGAAACTGTGACTTCCAATATTTACCAGAGCTGAGTTGCCTGCCATCAAGTCTTGGTTAATGCCTGAGCTGCACACACAGCGCCCTTCCCAGCCCTGGGACAAGCCACAGCACACAGAGTCTAAACTACACATAAACAGATACCCTTGCTAAAATCAGGTGTGAATGTTCCCATTCCCATTTCACAATGAGAATGCAGCTCTGAGAAACAGAGGCAATTCAGCACTGGGAGAAAAGAAAAGAAGTGGAGAAGTATTTTTGAAACTTGGCACAGAGGACCTGAAGTTTCTAAACTGAGGATGTTCTTTCCACTTCAGATACAAGGGGTTCAAAGAATGATGAAATTTGCATTCTTATCTTCATCCCTTCCTCTTTCTCCAAACAGTCCTAGACATATAAATATAGAATATAAGTGCCAACGAGAGCCAGGAGTCTGAATATTTTATGCAGAATGCAGCAAATGAATTAGCCTTCCCTACAGTTAATCAGAAGTGAAATGTGCTGTGTTATCCCAAGGCTTACCTTGGCTGGAATCTCACGACTGCTTCCTGGCATTTTAAAGCCACGTTCTGTGCATAGTTATTAGCTGAGGATGCAGCCTTCCCCTGCTGCTCTGAGAGGCCTGGCAATGCACACTCCAGCTCCTGCACAAAGAGGGAAAAAAAGAAAAATTGAATGCGCCCTGTCAGTACCAATCCAATCTTAGCTGAATATTTTGCTTCAGAAAAAAATTGCTCTGTGAGACCAGATGCTGATTGTGGATCCTTGCTATTTTTTGGTAATAATCTGGAAACAACTGGAAAACACAGAGGATTAAAGGTTCTAAGCAAAGTATTATTTTATTTCACTGGAAAACAAAAGCAGACTGTAACCCATTTTCTGTTTATTACCTAAATAACAGATGTCAGCTCCAGAGCTAAGAGGTTCTATACACAGATTTCATTTGAAATTATTTACTCACATGTCAGTAAGGTTTTATTACTTGGGTATCATCAAAAAAATTCTGGCTGACAACAGCAAATGCAGTTCACTTAAATAAGATTTGTAAGGTTTAACCATTTTCCTCTTTCCCTTCCCTATAATATGTGTATGAATACATGAATAGAGTGAATAGAGTGTTATGAATAGAGTGTTACTCTGGGAGGAGGGGAAGGCAGTGAGGGGGAAAAAAAGCTACATCACCCAATCTGCTACCCAGAAAATAAAAAAGGCAATTTAGTCCAAAATACTGAGTAAAGGAATAGGAATGAGAAAAGTATCCATTCGACTTGAAGCTTTTGAAAACCAGTTGTAGGGCTGTGACAAGATGTGTTTGGCACATCTCCATTTCCTTACCTGTAAAATGGGTTGTAATATTTCCTTCGCATTGCAGTGAAATAAGTTAATGAAGATCTTTGAAAATGTGATAATCAAAGTGGGACTTTTTTCCTACCTCTTTATTAGCTTTTGTAATCCAATATTTTAGTCTAATGGTGAGAAAAATTAAAATACAATGTGCTCTGTGAAACAACAGAGTTCCCTTCCCTGGTAAAGCAATGCACCCGACTTTGCTCCAGTTCCAAAGCTTTGCTGGATGCATGGGAGTCAGAAGTTTGGATAGGACTGTTCAGATGGGAACTTGCAGGGCAGAGAGCACACAGCAATTCCAGGTGTTCTCTGCTGGATGAAGGGGAAAGCTGAGGACAAGAGCATGTGCTGGCAATAAGCCCTTGCTTGCAGGCTTGATGTTTGAGGACTTGAGTGGTTTTGGGTTGCTTATGTATTTTTTTTTCTTTCATGTCTTTGTTGCTGCTCATAAATCATGTCATTAGGGTGTTAACCAGTAACACCAGGGAAACACCCTCGATGGAAACTCTTTCTAAAGAGCAGTGAAATCCTGATGTGTCCCAGGCACCATCAGCAGAGTCCCGTCTTCTACTGCATTTTGTTTCTTTTTCACTGAAGAGGGTGACTTCTACAATAAAGTTGCATCATAACAAACATAAACAGAGTATACCCAGAAACTTAAGCAAAACTTGCAGACTGCCTGACATGCTCAAGTGTCTGTGCAGATGATGTGTCAACATCCCCTCTGGATTTTGATTACTGTGACATTAAAATCACAATTTGAATGTCAAATTATTGGAAGTTCTTTGACACCCAAGCAATTTTCCCACTTCATTTATACTCGAAACACAAAACTTAACTCAGCACTTTTCGGCATTTTCATCTCTAGGCACCAATTGTCAAGCCACCATTTCATTTTTATAGCCATTTACCTTGATAATGAGACTTTAAACTGAACTTTTACTGTCTCTGCCTATTAGCTAGGAAGATTTGTGTCCTTTTATAAATATGTCTCAGTATTAATAGGGAATTTGCATATGACTCATTTAAGAATCTATATTCATGACTGTGCACCAAAGGTGAGTGACAGGAGAAAGGATTGGGCAAGGAAAGCAGACTTTCTATTCCTAACCAAGACTTCCTATTCCTCACCATCTGTTCTCACACTGACTCCCTGGAGTATGTTCTGGGCATATGCTTCCTCACCTCTTGAAGTCAAATAAATCCTAATTAATTTGATTTTCTATAGATTAGTGTTGCAGAATTGCTAAGGAAGCTCATGGAACCATGGGAAAGATGAAACCAAAGAGCTGGAGTGCAGCGGTGCAGCCACATTCCAGCAGCCTCCTCTCTTCCCATACTTTGTTTGGAAAGGTTACAGCTGCCTCCAGAGCCAGCTCCTGCCCCCAGGGAAATAACTGCAGGCAACATCCAAAGTACAGCTTTACTCTGGTGACATTTTGTCATCTGATAAGTGGTCAAGTGAAATCACCTGATGCTGCTATTTTATTACACTTGGGTTTGTTACTCATCAGTGTAAATCTAAAAACCTTTTCTTCATGAACACCTAGGGTGCATGAGCGCAGGGCTACGCTTGTGCCAAAAATATCAGAGGCACAGGAATCACACTTCAGCTGACTGAGAGCCATGTGAAGCTCAAAATCCCCAAGCTGGCCATCTTTCCTCTACTTGACCACAGTGGTTTGTTCCCTCTCAGTGACCTTTCTAAAGTGGAAACGCCTTGGATTCTCACAACTGAAAGGCACACAAAAATGGCTCCCACCCAAACAGACTTTAATCCTTCCAACACATGCAGCAAACTTACTCATCTCCCAATAGCCTTTTCTAATTTTAAAGGGACAGTTCTCTGTAAAAGCAACTCATGGGCTTATAACACATAGGAGTGAGTAGCAAACAGTTCCTTGCTTATCAGAGCAACACTTTTAACAGATTCTGTCACTGCTCTGGTGTCCCTGTTTCTGATGCCACAGAGAAGTCAGGCTGGGGAAGTAGGAAACTGCTGAAAAAACACTCTGTCAATAATCTCAGGAAAACAAGGATGAACAGTTTAATCATGATGTGCAGTGCATCATGCTTTTCCTTCATAAATGCAGGTGCTCAGAAAATGCTGTTTGTCAGCTCAACATCAGCTGCTTGGGAGTACATCATTTATCCCAGCAAATGGCTTGGTGGCAAGGGATTTCACCAAGGAAGGTTCCTGCAGTTAGTGTGTTTCATCACTTCTGTCTTTCCTAACTCAAGCCCTTGAGTCATGTGAAAATTATCTGCCTGGCATCGTTTTTCCTTCCAGAGGCTGCATACCTAAGTTGCACTGGTATTTTATGGCAGTCTAATTATATACTCAAAAAGTTTCCCATGAAAGAATATCACCATTTCCAGTCAACCCCTTGGGGCCATGTAAAATGCCACAGAGCAGCAAATCCATGCTGTGTTGTCTTTCACTGGGTGAGAGGTACAGGCAGGACACACACAGGGGCTCTGAAAAGGCTGAAAAAGGAACAGATGACCTATGAGACAGACTTTGCCCTGTTTACTGCTTATTCATGACTCTTCTATTTGATCTGCCTCCACTTGCTCTTCACAGGGCAAAATTCCCATCATTTTTCTGTTCAGCTGATAAACATGCACACCTCATCTCCCTGCAGGTTAAATAATATTTCCTAGTAATGCAGTACAATTGCAAAAAACCCCAGTTATTGCTTTGTCTCTGGGATGAGCTCCAGAAGAACAGGCAGGAAGATCAGGGCAAGAGTTTGACATTGATATTCTGAAAGAGACTCTGATAATACCATTGGGATGCCATTTGCTTTTCATTTTCCTTCAGGGATTCAAAAGGATAGTTCTCACTTAGAAGGTAAGACATTCTGTCTGAAATGATGAAATCCCATTCTAAGCTTGGTCCAAAATAATTCCTAGTGTATGATGGCTTTGAAGCACTTCAGAAAGAGCTCTGCAAATTTCTATCCACAACCAAGAAGGGAGGAGAGACCAAAAGTAGCCACATACATCATACACCAAAGAAGAGGTGGAAATACAGACATCTGTATTTGTGTATGCACAATTTTATGTAAACACAGACATCTGCATTTACAGATGTCAGGCCTTGTGCCTACTGCAGACCAACAAATCTCCCAGCATTAATATTAATTATTTTGGATATGAGAATACTTCCAGCAGGGGGGTTAAATCTGCACCAGAGCTCTACCCCTTACACCGCACATCCAACATGACTTGGGAAGCACCAGAGAAGAACAGAAGCATTTTCAGCAGCTGCTGAGAGGGGTAATTCTAGAGTCAACACAGCAAATGTACTTCCAGAGACAACAGCAGAAGCTTCCTCATTTCTACTCTTCTATTTCTACTACAACCTTTACAAAAGTTATAGTTCTGCTCCCCACAGCTCAGCCTAGGAAGATGGTGGGCCAGAGTACTGCTACCAGAATCTGCACTGGTATGGACTTACTATTTAAATATGAGAAAAACAGAAATTAGGATGAAGGGAAATGATGAAATCCCTCTATTGGCAGCCAAAATACCAGTGAGATATACAATATACAAGATATACAAAATACAAGAGTTTTGATCAATACCTTTGATCATTTGTTTGATCAATACCTTGATCAAACAAAAAAACCCAGAAACTGTCTAATCAAGTGCTGCAGCTACCCAGTTTTTATATTTGGTGCAAGGAAACACAGGAAAACTGAAGAGAAGTATTTGCACATCTTCAGCTAGGCTCTCCCCTCACTTTTGAAAGCAGTTGCAGCACAACCCTCTCTGCAGTTCCCTGGCTGAAAGAAATTGTCTGTTACTACAGGAGGGTTCTAGACTGCAGGTCCCTGGAAATCAGGGTAGATTATTGTGGGGTCTCAAATAACACCACGGATTACCAGGGAGTACCTCTTTGCATTTCAAAAGTTGCTCAGACATTGTGCCACAAACCTAGCCCTGGTCAGTTTAACTCTTTACCTGATTTTCCTCATGGCTTTTTCCATTTTCTAGCTTTGCAATGGGCTTAGGTTTCCTCAGCTTTAAGTTGCCCATTTCAGGCTTTAGAGCGCAGTCAATTACAACCTGCTGCTTGTGCTGCTGGGTGTCTCGCAAAGGCAGCTGCCTTTCCTCTAAGACAGCAGAGTTGTCCGGGTAATTTTCTTTGTTATCATCGTCTCTGTAAGAAAATAAAATTGAAATGCATCAGGCAGGATTTCAGAAACCTGTCAAAACATTATGAAGGAAGAAGAGCAACAAGTTTTTAGCTATTCCTGGCATATTGCTTTTACTAAGTTTAGTGGTCTACACATCAGTAATGGATCTAAACCACTGTTAGCATTATTACACACTCAACTGTGGAGCTACTTAAATGTTAGCTTTAGAGGCACTCTTGGGCTTCAGCCCTACAGTACACATTCCCCAAATAAAATCTGAAACTGCAGAAGACTTCCCCCACTCAGTGATTCACAGTAAGCTATAATCTCACAAAAATACCATCACATACAATAATTCCTCCCTACAGCACACTTCCCATCTGACAGTCTCTGGCTTTGAGGGCCCTTGGACAAAAGGAGGGTGGAAGCCATTCAAAGTAAGGTCTGAACAGCCAGAGATGTGTTTGGCCTGAAGGTACAAGTATCATGCTCCCAGTTTGGAGAAAACATCTTCCTGGATAAGAGTACACCTGGTGGCCTAAACAGACACTCTTACTCATGGATGCTTAATGGGGGATCTGGGACAGGTATTTTCAATCCCCACCCAGACTACCAGGTGCAAGCTCTTTCCAAGGAGACCTTGCTAGTCTCATCCACACCCAGTCACTCCAGCCTTAGCCTGGTCACGTGCCTTCCACTGGGAGCATCTCCATGGTGCCATGAAGTTACCGCAATGCAGAAGGCGAGGCTGCCTGATGAGCTGGCAGCATGAGCTGGGCGGCATCACTGCTCCAAAATCCCTGGCTGTAGCTCAGTTTTCAGGTGGGATTTCAGATGTTAGCTTCAGCTGGTAACATCCTAAAGGTTAGCTGTGAGATGACCTCTCTCTTGGCATGAAATTTCCACAGCTGAGGGAGTCAAGGGCTATTGAATTAAATCCCCTTGAGATATTTTTTTTTTCCAGAAGGCATAACTTGCTAGTTCAATGTTTTCTCCTAAGGATTTTGAGCTGCCAAACTCACTTTCCATCTGCGGCCCATCAGCATCCAGATGGATGCTTGCAGGGTGCCTATGGAGTTGAACACCATTGCTGCCCATGCCTTCTGCAAGTGTGCTCCAAGGCAGTTGTTATAGTTACAGCTTTATAGCCCATGGGCACTCCAACAATGTGCACAATTGTTGCTAATTTTAAGGTATCATCTGATTTAAAAATCTTCCTGAAAGGTTAAGCTGCACACTCTGGCAATCAATATGTACTAACATAGCCACGAGAGAGGCATGCCTCAAGAATACTTCAGTTAAATTACAATTTGAAGGATTTTTTTCCCAGACACACTCAGCAATGAGCATATCCTTGCACAGTTGCAAAACTGCTTACTACTGCTTCGTACCAGCTGCTCTAAAATTCAATGTATAAGCATCAGAGCTGCATCTGAATGACAGGAATATGATATGACGTTTAGAATAAAGACCATAATATATTTACTTATATAATAACAACAGTAATTAATCATCATATTGATCACACAGAAGTATACAAGATAAATATGCATTTCCCAGAAACACTAACAGCTTTTGCAGGAATACCCCAGAAATTCTGCATTCACTTGAGAAGAAAGGTTTCTTTCTAATGGTTTAACAGAAGCAGTCACAGCTTCATTTGCTGCCAATGGACTTCAGGCAAAGTTTACAGGAGAATACCTGGAACTGGAACTGCCTGCTTGATCTTCATGCACAGAGTCTGAATACCCGTCACACCTTGAAAATGAATACAAGATAATTGCTGATTTTCTGCCAGGTGCAGAAATGTAGCTTTTAATAACATGACAGTGCAGCTCAAAGTATAAACATTTCTTCTTCTCCTCACACCTTAGTTAGGGTCATTTAATGCCATAGCTGCTCCATGATAGTCTAAATCTCAGAGGAAGAAGAGGATTTGAGATGTTAAGTGTGCACAACTTGGTACAACATTTTCAGACAAATGGAAATAATTACAAGGAATTCAGATGTTACCATACAAAATACAGGAAAATTACAATGAATTCTGTATTCTAATTGCTTATAGTATACTTCACATTAAACCCAAAAATAATTAGACACAAATAAGGATGTTTTTCTCCCAAACTCACAAAAATATTAACTATCATACAGCAGTCACCCTTTGTGCAGCAGGAAAAACAATCCCCAAGTAAATGATGAAGCAAGTTAGTCTAAAAAAGTGAATTAGCAGTATTTTTTAAGATGCCTGAATAATCATGACCAATTACAGCCCCTTAAGTTACAAACAACAGAATTGTCCTAAGGCTGCCTAATCAAAAGATAAATACGCTGAACCACAACCACTGAGAGCTGAACACGACACTGTGGCTGCATGGCTGAACTTTGCAGGATGAGTTCCCTGCAAAGCCCACGAGCAGTCTGTCTTCAAACAAACACACATCCTTAAGCATGCACTCCTAAAATATGTCGACACCCAGCTTTATATTGCTGGGGTAAAGTCGGGGCCCTCTCCTCACCCTCAGTTCATACTCACAGGACACAGACTCTAAGGAGGCCTGGATCCCTTGAAGTTTTCTGGCAGAGGAATCTCTTCATTATGGGGGAAGCAGCCTGTACTTTCGCTGGCTTGTTAAATTTTGAGAAGAACTGCCCCACTTAGAGTACATTAAGTGACACATTCATAGCTTTGCATTGCAATTTGATGGCAAGGGTTTTAATACATTCCTCTTTCCCACCAGTCTTCTGCTGGTGTCTGTATCAAAAGTCAGACTGCAGCAGAAAATATTTAAAGGGCCACTCAAGTGTTTACACTTCCTGAATACATCAGCATAGGCATGAAAGCATTTGCTGCTCACAACTGGAGCACAGAACTACAGTGGCAGACCCCCCTGATCATACAATATTCCTGCAATGAGTGCAGCTTCCCCCACAAGGCAAAGTGGGGTGATGGGTGGGAGACACGTTGATGTGCAACATGGATAAATTCGCTGTAGAAATCTGGTTGTCTCTGGATGTCAGTCACACCTTCCCCTCTGGCCTGTCCCTACAAGGCGTGAGCACAGGACACACTGGGGTATGAATAAGGAAGCCCAGGGTGGAAGGAACCAGGAACCTGGCTGTAGAACTAGATGGACTACTTCAGAGGCAGGAAACAGCAGAAAGAAAACACAGTGTGAGGAGACAGTGCCGAGGTCAGAGCTGGATGGACAGAGCTCCCAGCACAGACACCGGAGAAGGGGAAGGTGCCACCAGGTGGGGTGTGCACCACGGGCCAAACCATGGCCAGCAAAGTCCAGGGATCCCCTAAAGGGACAAACTCTCTCTCCCGCACATGCCTCAGAGAGAGGAAGTGGGAGAAAGCTCTGCCACAAGTTTCACTCCCCCCTCCTCTCACCTGTCACCTCACTTGGCAGCCTTCAGTGCTGAAGGACCACCTTGGCAATGGGGAACACTCTCTGGAGGGACAAGGGATGGCTGAGCGCAAGCCCAGCAGCCCAGTCTGTATGAGCACTCTCCTTAACTGGGGGAGCTGAGCTGGCTGTAAGGAGGTGATCTCGAGAAGCAGAAGTCCTAACTCAGCATTCAGCAACTGACAGAAGTCATAAAACAAGACACAACTTGTAAACAACATGAGTGAGTGTGACAAAATGTGTTGGAGTAACTGGATGGCAGTAGATAGGAAAGACAAGCAATAAGAAGCCAGAGAATACAATGACCATCACAAAATTTAAAAGATCATGAGGAGGTTCAGAAGGAACACACTCTAAAATTTCCAACAGAAATTTTTGTCTGTGCAAGAATAAATAATAGCCAGGAGGCTGAGAGCTCTCTCACACAGGACAGTGTTTGAGGCTAGAACCATAGCAGGACCTTTAAAAAGATGAATTTGTGATATAATGCAAATATCCATCGTTAAAGCATGGAGTGGTTTTACCTTGGTTTCTTAAAGAAACGCATCTTCTGTGTTCATGCCTTGCGTTCTGCCTGCACTTATCACAACAAACATGCACACCTTCCTTTCCTCTCACCAGTAACTTGTAAATCTTGTTGTCCAGCTTTAGCTGTATTTAATAGATAGGGTGATATTTAGGAGTTTGGTAAGTTTTTTGATAGTGTGTGGCCATGTAGCAGAAAGAGTTCCCACCAACCCAAAAACTGCAGCAGCACCTTCCTCCCTCCTAAACCACCCAAGAATATGCCACAACAGCTTCAGGTCAGAAATCCAAATTGGTTGAAGCTTATATTGGGTAGAAGCTGTCTTTTGGCAAAACCAGTGATGTGAATCCTTTCCCTTCAATGCCCAATCCAGCTCCTGACTGATGGATATGTCTCTTAAAAGTAAGGACATCCATTATCGCTCTTATGGCAGAGGTCAGAGCCAGGTCAGAGATGGGATGCCAGCCTAGATGGAGTGTTGCTCTGACTCTGGATAGTACTGCCTCTGTGTTTCTTCCAGGGTCTCTGGGTTAATGGGATTAGCTTCTTTAACTTTCTTCCATTTTCACCTTCTCATAGGAGCCACTTCAGGGCAGTGTGGAAACTGCTCCCTCTTGCTGACTTGACCTTTCCACTACTCACGTGAACAGCTCCCAAACCAGGCTGCATGCGCGGCTTGCTGGGAGCTTCGCACCCCCCGGCACTTGCCTTGTCTGGAGAAATGTTCCTGAAAGTGCTGTGCCACTGCTTTATATCATTCAGGAAGCCCTGCCTTTGCCTTTGCCACAAATAAAGACAGAAATTGTTAAATGACAATGTCTAAATTTGCATGGCAAGCTCTCTCTTTCTTCCCCTAAATAAAAGTAAATCTATTTTCGTGTGTTTTCAGAGACGGCCAACACAAACAATGAGTGCTGAAATCAGTAAGAATTGTGTAGTCTCGGCAGCTCTCAAAAACACGATTTGGGGGAAGGCTCCAAACAAGACTTAGGGAAGGCAACTCTGGAAACCAAGTTTGTTCAACCGGACAATGCTTTTCAGATATCATTGTGCACTCGCTTTGTTTTCTAAAAGCGCATTTCTACCCCTTTGTTTGGAAATTTAAGATTAAACATGAAACCCCACAAACCAGAACCAACAACAGCTGAAATGGGGGAGACCCAGCCCTCATGCCTGGCCCAGGCCGGCTCTGACACTCTGCTGGCTTTCACCCTGCACCCCTCTCCATCTCCCCAAGGGCAGGGCAGGCCCCACACTCCCAGCTTTTACACCCTCCTGAGTTTAACATGAAGTCCCACAGAGAAAAGCCATCACCTTTGGGTCCCAGAAACCTCAGGGGTGAGGCAGGCCTGGCGGCTGCTCCATGGGAATCTCTACAGGAAACAATGTATGTACTTAGGGACAGAGAAAAGGGAAGGAGAAAAAAAAATGAAAAATGTATTATCTGTTATTTGGCTATTTCTCTATGAAGGGGGAGCAACCCAGAATTTTACAGACCACAATTCATCACTTAACTAACAGGAACATAGGAAATGAAAACAAACAAGCATACAAGCAAACAAAAACCCCTCCATGATTTATTAGCTTCAATGCAATCTTCCCATATCTGCCCCAATCACACAAGAAGTGTAACTAAATTTAAACATTAAATAAAGCAAGGAAGTATAAGCAAATAAAGTAAAGAAATATAAGAGAGGGAAATTATTTAGATATCTATGAACTTTTGCTTTTCCTGTAGTGGTTATGACAACACTTAGGGATGGCTCAGACAATTACAACTTGGCCTGCTTTCAGAATTCACCCTGTCCCCACAGCACTCAGCAAATACCTCACAGTCCTGCTGGGGTGGTTTAGATTATGGGCATCTTAGCAGTGTAAAACTCACCTAATACACAAACAAATCCATACATCATTTGCCTCCTGAAAAACAGCTTGGCAGAATCTTACCCAAAAACTTTTGAAACAATCAAAAGCATGCAAAATAATAATATACAGAACACCAATATTGAAGTGGTTTAGACTAAAATAAGACAAAGACCATTTCATTTGCAATAGGTCCTAGAGCCTTTGCCTTTCTAACTTTCTAATGTCCTCCCTTGTTCTGTTGTCTCTGTAAAACAACAAGAAAAATCAACATGTACATCCTTATGATTATGATATACACAAAAGGCCTTCTAAAGAGTTCATGGAATTGATTACAAAGAAATTATGTCTTTGGTACTTGGCCTGTCTAAATAATGTATAAGGTTTATTTTTAAATATTTGCTAATATTTTTTTTTCCTAACAATGCTTGTGGTATGTAGAGACCATGTGTCCTTAGAAAACAGACATGCTTGTGTTTGACAGGACCATCAGTACGTAAAAGGAGCAATATTTTGGCAGGAGGTTTATCCGACGCTGAAAATCATGCATTTAAACATGTGTGATGTGTACCCAGCACAGAGTCTCCCAAAAAAGGCATTTCACTGCTAAATGGTCACAGAGCATTTAAAGGCAGCTGCTTTATGCAATCCTTCCCATACAGTCAATAATATATTTAGATTAGAGAAAACGCAATCAAAATATATGACAGATAGCTTGGGACTTCTCACATACCACTTACAATTATTCTGTACAGTAACTAAACTCATTGTTCTTGTTTAAAAATAAGGACATCTTTAAAGTGTTCACTTACTCTGCTAAAGCTGTCGTGTTGAAGGGCTTATCCTGAATGCTGAAACAGAAACAAGAAAACATCAGATAGATCAGCACGGCAGGCAGGCTCCCTGTATCCTCCTCAGTTGTAGGAACACATGCACAAACATGACATTGCAAGGCACGTCTCTGTGTGCTCGCTCTACATGCACGGCTCTACCTTGGGCTGCTCTGCACATGCTCATAATCAAGGAACCACAGGGATTAGTCCTACAACACTCACAAAGCACATCCAGCAGCACTCGGAATTCAGGAAGGGGTGCAGGTAGACAGTGAGGCTCAGATCATGATCTTTTATAGCTGTAACAGTGCTGCTAATAAAGTCTTCGGTTTACAAACAAGTATCTGGGTTCTGTCCTTTAAATGTTTGCTCTGTGTAATTGGCTCATCAAACGCAGGGGCTTCTATTACTTAAATAGGGTTGCCCAGCTAAGTCGTCTGGAGGTTTTCTTGTTTAGTGGTTGGTCTCTTACACACTCAGCTCCACTCTCTTGAGGCCAAACCTCAAGAGATTCTATGAAAAAAAAAAAAATCTGGCAGAAAGGACAGTTCAAGTTAGAAAAGGTTATTAAGCTAACAGCATGCAGTAGATGAAACCATTCCTGTGAAAGGAATAGGCTGCTGTGCTCCTGCAATGAAATGTTTCTGACCTGATGTAATACATTCAGCAGGGTCAGCTCAGGATATTGCAAACTGCGGGGTTTGAGGCAGCAGTGGAATTCCCCCTGGAAAAACACCCCTCAAATCCAGTGAATACACTCTTGGATCATCCTGAAATCTTTCAACAGCAAAAATTTAAAAAAAACCCTACCAGCAAATAATCTCACTGCTACATGGCAGAGAAGGGATTTTGTTGTTGTTGTTGTTTGGGCTGGGGGGGAGAAAGCAATGCAGACAACCACGCCTGTGAGCACTCCTGTTTGTGACAAAGGCATCTCTGCCTCTACCACACGCCAGCATCAAGCGAAGCAGGGATAAAGAGAGGCACCTCCTCCTCCTCCCTGCAGCAGCAGCTTGTGCCTCTGCGTGGTGTTGACACACATTCCCAGGCAGCAGTGGCAGCCAGGAATCACAGCCCTGACAAGCGCTTTTCTTTCACCAACAGCACTAACAATGCATTGCGTCTTCAGCTCGTCCCAGCCTCCCCGCCTGCTCGCACACACTGCTTGCTCTTTTCTTCCTTATATTTGTACATATATGTCAATGTGTATAATGGCATGAATTACCTGGGGTTCAGAATATCACAGCCAGTCTCCAGGGACTTCTGCCCTACAGAGTAGCAGGGTTTGTGAGAGAAGGGTGCACAGAAAAGCTTAATTTAATGGTTAGCAGTTAAATCCTGCCTCAAAACTTAAATTTCTTAAAAACTTAAATTTCAGGGTTTTTTTCTCCTCCTGTTACCAGTTTCTTTGCTCTCACTATACAAATATAAATGTCTTTATTGCAGTTCTATTTGCAGGACAGCAACGGAACAAAGGTATGCTTCTAGATGTTGTGGGAATCAAAAGCTCAATTTACAAGGTCAGTAAGTACAGTGTCATTAAAAACAAGTGATATTATTTTTAATTAATATATTCCAGAATGCTTAAGTGTTTGACTCTTAATTTTTGATGGTTAGGCTAGGTTCACAGCTAGCACTTTGAGTGTGTAATGGAAGAAACACTACATTTTATCACAAAAATCACACTGATAAGCATCACAGCTTGGCTAGAGTAGCATTTAAAGAAGGAGTGGGTACCTACACAAGAAAGGGAGTGAACGGAGAACGCTCTTACCAACGTGACTTCACCATTTGTGGGTGCATAAGTTAAGGTCTAATTCTCTGTGAAGTCATTGCAAACACACTGTGGGGCTCTGATGTTTTTACTGGTAAGATAACAAGATTGAAGATCAGTTTATAAGACAGTAATGTTTTGGACTGAGACCAAGTTTAAAGCATCATCATTTTTCTGCTGTTTGGACTTTGGTGCTGAACAGTGATTGCTAAATCTCCTTTAGGGAAGCTCTTTACATTTAACTCACTCACAAATATTCACTGGTTTTAAAGCTAGCACTTGATCAATGTAAATGGAGAGTCTCTTCTTGTAAGGTTGTGAAACCATTCAACAAAAATGAAATTTCTTGTAAAACAGGAATAGTAATACAAATGCACGTAAGCAAAGGCCAGCCAAGCTCAGGAACCTGTTTCAGAGTGATGCCCCAACCAGATAAATGGAGCCACCGTGCTCCTGGGGAACAGGACAAACTACAGTAGACTCACTATAACTTTAATTTTCTTCTTTTACCAGAAGGAAGTAATTTGTCTTTAGGGGCAAACACTTGCTTCAACAGCGATGTTGGCTTGGGCCCTGTTGGCTGACCCCAGCTCCTTCCACCTGCTTCCCATCCACGTGCTTGGTGTGAGACCAGAGAAGGCAAAGGGACTCTGGCCTCACAAGGGAGAGCCAAAGATGCTCAAACCTGTATCTCTGCTTCCTTCTAAGTCCCAGGTATGGAGAAAACCCAAAACTGCTGTTACCTTCTTATTTTCAGCAGTGACATTCAAGCCATTTAGGGCTGCAATGCTATGAAACATCACTCTTTAACACACTGAAATTCTCAGTGCCAGATATATTTCATCACCACATTCAGATGGCATGCCAGGCCTCTCATCATCCTGAAGTCTCAATGAAAATAAAGATACACCTATATGCAAAGTAAGCTTTGAACTTCCCCACTGAACAGCAGATAAACTTCTAAGGACTTTTTATTTTGAACTCATCAGAATACATATTTCTGAAATTCTGAAAATAATGGCTTTTAAATCAGTTTTTCCTTATTCCTTCTGAACAGTTTCAGTGATTCATATTTTTGCAAATCCTGTCTATGAAAAGACACTTTCTCTGTGGAAAAGCTTCCCATTTTATACCCAGTTTTGTTCTTACCCTCTTTTTCCAAATGTTGATCAAGCCAACATAAACGTCACATGACAGCCCTTAGCTAACAACAGAAATGTCAGAGATGCCCAAAGAAAACATCTACATACATTTTGGAGATACCAAGATTCAGAAATACGTTGCTGTTCACTAAAAAGTGGAAGTTTGACTAATATACTGCCTATTTATGGCTGACAAATAGATTGGCACAGAAGTTCCATTCTTTGGTTGGTTGGTATCATCAGGAGGAGTACTGCTAGGTCAGGAAGAAGAGTGAAACAGGAATCACAGCACCCAGCTTGGCTTTGCACGTAACAGAAACACATATTCAAAATAAACGATACGTTCATAAGCTCAGAACAGCATTAGCTGGCAGTGAGTGCCTTACAAAGGCTGTAAGTCTGCAAAAGGAGAGAGGTAGCGAGACAGAAGGGGGCAGAAATAGTTCTGGCCTCAACAGAACAGGAGAGTGCAACAATCAAAATGTCATCAAAGAAAGGAGGAATAGTGAAGCTCTCCAAGCTGCAGCTGTCTAAAAAGTCTTACATCCCCCACGCCCACAACCCTGCAGGCTTCGTGGTTCTTTGGGTTCCCCTGCAGAACAGAACCTTGGCCTCAATTTCCAGAATTTGCTCATCTCGCCAAATGACTGTTTTGTCTCAAGGGTATTTCTGACTCAGACAAATGATGAGGCCTTTCAACCCTAACTACAGAATAATGAAGAATTTGTACTGGGAAATAAACTGTATTTTTAAAGGGGAAATTACACATTTACAAAGAACTCTACACTCTGTAAGGCTCTGGGAAAGTTAATATTTCTGCATGTAATATCTACTACCTAATGACAAACTCAGTGCAAGCCTATAGGGTGTGATTAGCATTTATTGCCAGACTATTTTCTTTATTATTATTTGTTACTCCACAGAGTCCAGAGTACCTGTGCTGGAATTGCTGCATCAAATGCAATTATATTTTGCAGTGCAGTCAGGCCATACAAGGGAGCTGCCCTGGGCACCCTGGAGGGACGTGAGAGGCACAGTGTGACACACACACACACTGCACAGTGAGGAGCCCAGGGCAACGCCCTCCAGCTCAGGGAAGAAGTTACTCATGTTCCACTATCCAAATAAAGGGAAACTTGGAATGATCTCCCCACTACTGTCTCTCTGGATGAAGTCAAGTCATCTCTGCCAGACCCAGCTGACCTCAGAGACTCATAAAAATATTGAGCAAATTTGTTTTTCTTGGAGCATGTGTGTTCCTGCCAAGAAACAATACCCTCAAGTGCTGCAGCCGTCCTTCATCTCGCTCTCAAGCTGTACCAGGAGGTGCACTGAGTCCCACCTGTTTACGTGCACAGCGTTTGCTGCCACGGACAGAACACATTCAGCTCCACTGCTCTGAGGAGCAGATTAAATATGCTTCCTTGGCAGGTCACACTGCTACTTCTGAGGCCACGCTCCTGACTTTTGTTTAGCAGCAACTCATTTCTGACTTTAGCAAGTCTGTTGTCCTCCCACACACAGGATTTGCTTGAGGGGTAAGGGCAGGAATCATTCCGCAGCAAAACGTTAGCACTGTGGATCGCTCCAGTGCCTTGCCCTTTCTTCAAAAGTGATCCTGAAGGATACTTTTGCTATTTTCCAATCCGTAAGGCATAAACCAAGGAGCTGCCATGTGAGAGAGGAGTCACATGCTCTCTCCTGCAGTGATAAATACCGAGTGCTACATGCTGCGGCTCAAAATATTCATGTGTTCACCGACTTGCTTTCTTGACGAGCAGCCTGCCTTTTTATGGGCAACTTTCTCTGAGACATCAGCAAACATCTCAGGAGAAATTCAACTAAAATACAGCAATTACATGTAGGACCAGTTGGCGAGCACTCAATCCAGTTTCTACATCTTTGATTTTCTCAGTGACCTAATTGGGACATCATCTGAGAGGGGCAACCTGGGGGAAAGAGCACTCGGTTGATCTTGCTGTGTGTTTTAAAATGAACCAGCAGGCTCATGCAGGAAGAGACTCCAGCTGAGCGTAGGTGCAGACACAGTTGTCATAATCCAACCCAGGGAAATTCCATACGGTGCCTTACTGTTGCATTGGGTAAAACCTTGTGCACCTGCACAGACCTTCAGGGCTGTGAATATATATATTTTCTGAAGATATTTCAGTGAGCAATCAAATTGCATGCAATTCCTTGCTCAAGCCTGCTAAGCAGCAGGCCCATGAATCCCCCACACACTCCCACAGTACACCCAAGTTTGCACTGAGGGGGGCACATTTACCCTGTAGCTCAAAAGGCACAGATCCCTGCTCATTTAAAGGGGAAAATACCATGGAGCTACACAATTTTGTGCAGATTGTGGGACCACTACCATGCCATCACTGGGTTACATTTCTGCAGCCCAGGTGCAGATACCTGAGCAAGCACCAACAGTGGCAGTGGGAGAGCTGCCACCAGCACAGGCAATTGCTGGGGCAGGGAGCCCACACCAAGCTCTGCTGGAAGGCTGCACCGCTCCTGGTGCCCTGCTTAATCAGCATCAGCTGATTTCATACAGGCCTCTGGTCTGAGGAAGAGTGCTGAGCTGGAAATACAGAACTGTGCCCTAATTTTGTTATTAAAGAACAAGCTGTTTTATGAAGTCCCATCAGCTCTGCCAAAAATCTCCGCAGAGATGCGAAGAATCATTATCCAGCACTCACAGGGCTGCATGGTAAGCCCAGCTGTACCAGCCTAAGTGGTGCTACTGACTGAGCTACTACTCAGATGCAGTGACCCTCTGCAGGTGATTTAATACTGTCACAGACGACAAAACTATTTCCAGCAGGTTTACACCAGTCAGGCTAGACTCAAAACAGCACTCATTCATAACCAGTTTTTCCTCTAAACATTGCAAGATGAGGAAAAATACACACATATCTTTAATCTTCATGTTTATGTTCATTCCAAACATCTATTCACAGAATCAGGAACGTGAAAGATTTCAGTATTTGTCTTTTTGTACCTCTGCCTGTAGTGATGTACTCACCTATGAGGTATTTGCAGATCTTGCTCACTCTCCTCTATGTAACTAGCAGACCAGCTCATACTACCTCGCCTCACCTGGAGCTTCATCTTCCCAGCAGCACACAAGCCAGAATGATACAAAACAAAATCAATACCAAGAGAGAAGACATGTATCAAAACCAACCTAAAGCAACTGCTGTCTAATTTCAGAGCTTATTCTCAGTGACATATAGCAGCACCTCTTTAATTAGCATTGTCAAAGAGTTCCATTATCATCAATTATGTGCTTTCAGAGGACACCTGGCCTTCCCCCCAAGCATTACTGACACCACATGACCCTCACTGATTAGTCCTACTGATATCTGAGGGACAGGTCAGGTAACATAAAAGACAGATTTGCAATGACTCCTCTGTAAGCCTCTTTCTAGTTTACAAAACCTGTATGGGTATTTCTGCCCTCTGACCACCAGCAGAAGACACCCACAGGCTGCTCTCAGAGCCCTGGGCAGCTCTACCAGGGGGCCATGCAAAGCTTTGCCGATTACACCACCCAAGGATGTTGCCACAGTAGTTATAGCCCAATGGGACGGATCCCTGTGACCTGATGTGCCTGAATTTTGGGTATGAAGAGAGAACATCCAAGCCCTTGAATATTTCTTTCTTGAGAGCTTACTTCCTATTTTCTGTTTTTGTTGCACTGCAGGAAAATCTAACTGACACAGGTAGATTATTAAGTATAAAATAACCCAAAACATGAAATGTAAAACTACACCATTATAAGATGTATGATTCTCATGCCACGTAACAATCTACTTTCTATTTATGCATTTAGATCACATTCAGAGAACTCTGAATAACCACTACTGTGTGACACCAGGAATGCTGAATGAAGTTTAGAAAGAGAATAGCAATGAATGCAGTTACGAAAGTACAACCTGTAACTTAAGTCACCTATGTCACAATAAAAAAGCAGAACTATTTTTCTTTTGGAAAAGGAAATACAGACAATAACACAGGGATGATTAGCAGTGAATTTAGCTTTACTCTGCATTACTCTGAACACTTCAAATCTCTGAAAACCTAAATATATTCCTTCCTACATCAGAAACAGGGAAAAGCAAGGAATCTCCATTTGCACACATCAGATACAACTGTACAAGACATGGGATCCCACAGAGAGGTTTTTAACCCCATTCACTGCAGTCAGTATTTTTATACATTTGAATCTTGTTACTCCTTGGCAAGTGCTTATTAATTTCAGTGGCAAGTATGATCAGAGAAGAAGCTGATGTCATTAAGTCAAAATTGATGTGTTTATTTATATGCTCTTTTCTGAACTTGCTATGTGCACCATATAAAAATAAACCCAAGGCAGATCCAACTTCTCACAGGCCCCTCTGGAGCCCATTCTGAGCCCCAGAAAAGTCCTACAAAGAACTGCATTTAGTCAACTTACTCCTGGCTGTCAATTCAGACATAATATTTCTTCCCAGCCATCTTAATATCATAGAGGGGAAAAGCTGTCCACATGTCAGAAAAGTAAATAGTGTGCTGGACAAAAGAAAGGAAAATCATGTTGGTGAATATAACAGAACAGCACAAGCAAAATCCAGAATAAGTCCAGCAAATATAAGCAAACAGTCCCAATGTAAAACACAGTAATGATGGGCAGACAAGGGAGGTCTTCTGGGCATTAACTCTTCCATTTTTGTGGGGGTTTATAAACCTCCAGTTGCTCATTCTCATTTCTGCCATTAAAACTGCACGGTAATGAATCCTACATTTTTTTTCCAAGTTATTTTCTGAATTACTATGCACTAAAATGTGTAGTCAGTGACATTTGAAATCCACTGATTTAGGCCATTAACTTTTCTAATATCATGATCCACTGACATCAGAAAAGTCTCATCAGTTATACCATATTCCCCCCCCCACACACACTTGTATTTCACTGAAAGGTTGTGAACAAGCCACCAAATATTAGCAGCCACAGTCGGTGGTCAATTCCTGCTCAGCTTCTAACTTACTGTTTTAATTTCTTCTCCTAGCAAGTAGTCCTCCTCTGTTTGGCTTCTATTTCTGTCCAGGCTCATGATCTGTGCTTGTGTCCTACCATGCATTATTCTAATTTACCAGGGCAATCCACAGCTCCTCAGCACAGATCTAAGTTTGTTCTTCCAAAGTCTGAGAATATGTTTAACTTTCAATACCTTTTAGGTTGCTTTGGTTTTGTTGGATTTGGTTTTGGGTTTGTTTTTTTTCCAGTAAGCAAAGTATGTTTTATGTTGAGGACAAGACAGAGGAAATTGTATTTCACCCAAATGTACATTATTCTCAGCACATTGTGTCTCTCAACACAGTAGCACAGCCAGGACAGGCCACAACACTCTACAGACATTAAATAATACAATCGTCTTACATAATACTAAACTTTGTGGCATAAAATCAGAACCCTAGTGAAAATAAGAGAAAATGGCACATGTTATGAAGCATAGATGTCTTACACACATATTCAAATTTATTTTCTCATGACTTAGAAGGATTTTCTTTTGTATAGTGGTACTTTGGGGAGGAGATGAACCTGTGGCAGTCACTGGACCAAAGGACCTAATTTCTTTACAAAGCTGAGGAAATATCCACACAACCACACACCATCTGTGCTCTTGCCTTTTTATTCTCCTGCTGCACTGCTTCCTGCTAAAGTGTGTGTGTGTTTATCTTGTGGGCTGGCTTGGCTCGCTTGCTCAGGGGTGTCCTGGGATAGCACCGAGCCCAAGCTGTCTGCAGACGTGTCCTGTGCCAGGGCCACTGGGACATCCCCTTCCCTTAAGTAATGGAGTCTCTCACCCTAGATACCAGGATCCGAGTCCTGACAGAGCCAAGCCACAGGTCATTTACCGTCCATGGCACCGCAGAAAGGTTCTACAACAGCCACTTATCTTCACAGGGACAAGTTTAGTAGTTGTTCCCAACTCCTAAGGGGAGGTCCTCTTCCAAGGACCAGGACAAACATCACTTAACAAGACTTTGCAGAAGAGCTTTCTTCTCCTGACTCAGAACATCTCAGAACAGCTCGCTGAAGGGCCATAGCACACAGAGGGCAGCACTCAGCCCTTCGGTTACAAAATGCATTGCTCTCCCTTTCAGTCAGTTATGTGTTTGAATGTTCTCATCCCAGGTTCGCAACAGCTTCTAAGGATCAAAAAGAATCTGAAGGCAATCATTTTCTCTGGGAAGACCTCATGCAACTTCACAACAACTGCTGACACTGAACAAATGACCTCCATCACATGAATTTGGTCCCAATGCAAACTATTTTCGTGTCTAGATCTGCTGAAAGGGAGCAGAACCATGTGGGAATTATGCAGAAAGCAGCTTTACCACTCTGCTATCTATTGCAAAAGGGCAGTGTAAATTACTTTTCCCTTTTGAAGCATTTGAATCCTTTGTCGTAAATCACATTGAGTGTTCTTAATGACATGATCACATTTTCTGTCTCAAATTGTAAGTCCCCTGACCCTTTGATAAACTAGAGAAAATTGGTTTTGGTTTTACACTACTCAGAGAGAATTGTAAATACAATAAAAACATTTTCATTCTAATATTAATAATATTTTTGATCTAGCAGTTCTGCAGCATCAATCAGAAAGATACCAACCACAGAAGAAAGTTTTATTTCTAGGTGAGCTATCCATTTTTAGAGAGAATTAAGAGTCTTTAGAAAAATTCTCAGAAGCAGAGCCAGTGAAAAATAATAAATAATCCCTTAAAACCTGACTGTAATTTCTTTTTTTTAAGATTACAAGGAAAAGACATATTGCCTTTATATTAACAAAAATGCTGACAGTACTTATTAAAAAAGAGCAATGAATACTGTAGTCTAAATGTAGGCATATTCAGGAATATTCAGAGCTACAGTATCTTCTCTCTCTTTGCTGAAGCTTGAAGAACTACAGCCTACACTTTCTAACCCAAATCCAGGCTCTCAAACCCACATTTGAGCACCTACACAGTTTCAGACTAATTTTAGGTAGCCACCAAGCTGAAAGCACTTGGCCAATACATACCCTGCTAATTCAGTGTCTGGGATGATGGTTGTAGAGGCTCTGGGATTATGCCTAACACTACAGCTGTGTTGATGCATGCTCACTACAAATATAGAAAAAAATCCTCCAACACAACCAAATTCAGCTCCAACAGTTATTAAGGCACCAACCCAGTTACCATCTCAGGGCATATTTGTTCTTCTCTCCCACCCCCTCGTTTTCTCTGTTCCTCACAGATCTTCTCTGCTCTGATTAACTACCCCAAAGTTCCTGTGGGTGCAAAAAGGATAATGCCAACCAGGATAACTTAGTATTTCCTACTAACCCCACAGAAATGGTGCCAGTCATGGACTGGTACTGAGGGCCCTTGCTCTCTTTTCTCTCCCCTCAATGCAACACTCGGCACATTTCTCATCACCTGTATCATGCCACCAGCCCCTCAAGCGTTTTGAGAGAATGGGACAAAGAATGACTTTATAAACTGCCCAGTGCATAAATGTGTTCAGGCAGAGCAGGGAAAAGCCATTCTCCAAAGCAGTACAGTTCTTACCACAGCATTACTCATAGCTGCGTGGAGAAACAGGAAAACCAGATAATCAAAAGCCACCAAAAAGTAAGCGTGACTCAATTGGGGTGACTCATGGTTCTGACTAACCTGTTTAACAGCTCTCTTTTTAAAAAGAACCAGTTTTGAAATAATTTCTGCGTGTTCTTCCTCAATTGCCTTGCATTGCACAGTTTTAAAGTGATTACCAAAGCACAATCACAGTGCAGATCTAAGCAAACCACAATGGCGCATAAATGTATCTTAAAGCTTTAAATAAAACATGTAGTAAATAAGTGTTAGGAAGATGCATTTGTCTAGAACCTAGATTATTTCTTAGTCAAACATAAGGCAGATCCAGCTGAATGCCAGGCTGGGAGGATGGAGGGTTGAGTCATGCTGCTATCAAGTGCCTGCACCCGGCCCGCAGGTGCACTACGCTCCTCGCTCCATCACACTCTCATTTTGCGCAGTGAATTTCCAGCAGAATAAAAAAGTAGCTGAGTCCTCTCCCAGAAGCAAATGCAGCTGGGGTCAGGAACAGCAATGCTTTTAAGGAGAACTTGAGGAACAGTCATGTCCTGGCATAAAGCAGTTTGCGTCTTTAAATCAATAGGGGTATTAAATTTCTAATAGAGATTAAAGTTTAGAGTTCATTCATTATTAGCCCATTCTTCATTACAGAGTAAATACTCCTCCTTATATGCCATCAAAATGAATCCCCACATTTTTATAAAAATGTTTATAAGACCATAACTGCTGTTTGCATCTGTGATGTGGAGTAGACAAATTAATTTTTTACTAGCTCACTCTTACAAACAGTCATATGGCAAACAGCAAGGAGGCAGGAGAAAAGTAACCAGATGAAACCCATTCTCCAAGTGCGTCACAGAAGAAAGGGGTTTTCTAATTTCACCAGTTACCACAAAGTGTCCTGCAGCCTCTGCAGCAAATGAGGCTCATATCCACCCAAAGGAGCCAGAACTAACTGAAAAGGCTGGGAATTCAGCTGAAGAGATGTACAAAAATTGCCCATTATATGATGCTGTAATTCATCTGCTATTCTACTCTATCTCTTGGTGAGTTTTTAGAGGTACCACGTTTCAAAATTACACTTACATCTAAAACTACACATGCAATAAATCATCCATGTAACATTCCTCAAGAGTCACTAAGCAGCTTTATCTGACATTGCCACTAATGGAAAAGAGGCTTGATGGTCTTTGCTATTATTTATTACCCTCCCCTTGACTGTGGAAAATCCAGTTGTTTTGCCCAAGTTGTTGCTGCAGGCCTTGACCCAAATCCCTACTTAGAGCCTTAGGTAACAACAAAAGGTTCGTGCTGTCTTTTCAAGGGTTAGGCAGTAACCAAGGACGGATTAAATTTAATCCATGCTGAAAGTACAATTTGATTGATTCATAGATTGATTGACAAGAACTGAGGACTAGTCAAGCATCTCTGCTGTCTGGAAGAAAGTTTCCATGTCATTTTTTACAGAAAATGCTTACTTATATGTGCTGATGAGGTCCTGATTTTCCACTGTTCTCAGCATCCTCACTTCCTTGCTTGTGCAGTGTATACTTTTAGACAGATCTGGAACTGTTCCATACTCAAAAGTATGATTAAATGATTACAACTAGTGCAGTAGTTATTGTAATGAACCATTTAATCCACCTTTAGGAGTTTCATCTAGTGCATCAAAGCTGCAGAGTCTTTGTAGACAACAAATATGCCAATGCACAGATATTCAAGATTTCATCCAAATACATTTGGCTCACAGCAAAATAAGACTATAAAGCATTTCCCCCAGGTTATTTTTAAGAGGTGGTCATTTCGTTTCCTGGGGGAAATTACACTATGCAAAAACTGTATTATGCAACCCTGCATTCATTAATATTTCATTTGTTGGCAGAAGCCAGTTCCAGTTTTCAAAATCCATTATGAATGTAGGGAATGATGCCCATGAAAAGAGTGAGTCACAACACTGCTGCCACTTGAAATGAGTAGTCATCAACATTTTTCATTATGTCCTCTGATCTGCGCAAAAAATAACTTTCCACTTAAATAGGAAAAGTTCGACAAAGCTGGAAGCACATCTCAGAGATAATCTCAAAAATAGTGACCTTTTCTGATACTGCTTAAAAGTATTCTTAACAAGATGAAATATTTATTATCAGCAGCAATCTGTTTTCACAGCAACCCAAAGTGCACAACCAGAATAATGTCGGGACACGCTCCCTCCCATGGCAGTGAAATTACACACAGAACACTTTGTATGTACATACAGAAAAATTACTATGAATTTCAGTGAGACAATGAGGAATTCCTGCAGACCTCAGCCAGCTATCCAGACAGGCTTTTGTTACTGGGCTGCATTGCAACAGTGGGCAAAACCTGCAAAGGAAAAGTCACAGCAGCTACCCTTGCTCTTAAGTCATGATCTCTGTCTTACAGAGAGTTACACAGGAATTCACCACCAGCCGCGCAGCTCCCCTGCTCCCACAGCACAGGCCTGAGATGTGCACAGATTACCCAGCAACACTCGGCCCCAGGCCTCATCCAGGCATTTCCCTGGAAAGCTGCCGAGTCATTCGTGTGTTAGATGGGAGACTCCTCACCATGGAGCTCCCAGGAGATGCAGAGCTGAATTAGCCTTCTGCGACAGAAAGTTTCTGCTGTGCTGTGCAGATAGCCTGGATTTGCCTTGCTATCTCCTACACAGTTGTATTTTCTTCACTCGTCTCATCTCCCACTTGCAAAGCTGCTGGTCTCCTCAGGCTCTCAGGAGGACAAATCTTAGAAGTTTTTACTTAAGGTGTCTCCTCCAAAATGAAAGATTTTAAGGAAATAGCCTCAAAACTTCTTATATATAAGCAGGAAGTCTGCCTGGTTCTTCCACAAGTTACAAAGAGAGAAGCAGGAAGTCTGCTTTCAACGTAGGACCATTGCCATCACTTTAAATTGCCATTGCAGCATTGATGTAGACAGCACAATCCATTTCTTGGTGCAGAACAGCCATCTAAGCCATGAAACACCCGAGGAATCTGAAGAATCACATAGTTCCCATAACTCAAACCACCATCCAGACATCTGTGTTTCTATATAAGGTTCCACAGTGTGCAGTTTTCAGAATATAATTTTTGCTACTGCTTAGGTCAACAAGACGTCAGAATTCATCCAGTTGTAAGATTTAAAACAACCACACAACTATGAGTAGCTGAAAACCTGTCATTAATCTAGTAAAACATCTGTGTAAATCCATTTTGGATACAGACAATCAGCATCTATATAACAAAGTGCCTTCCTTCTATTACTCACATAAACATAAATTAAAAACGTACCCGCACTATTAGAATTCAATTTCATATGGAGCTACTTTGAACTGTTTCTAATGTGACTTTGCTAAATCCCTAGCCATTGAGTATGAGCTTGAATGTTCTTTTCCAATTGCTATTCAAAGTAAGATCAAAACTGAAAAGGACTGGAGTCATAAATGAAAAGATGAAAAAAGTGGTGTTGCTTCCTTAAAAATCGGTCTAAGAAAACTGAAGGGGACAAAAGAAAGGTGACTGCCTGGCAGGGACGTGCTGATGCTCTCTGGTTTACTGACACCAGGTCTGCAACCTGCTAAAGCTCCCCTTGTTCCACACACCATGCAGATTAAAAAGCCTTTTGACTTGTGGAATCAAAGCCAGGCTAAGGGCAACATAAAAAAAAGGAGAAATATCACTGCTCTTACACCTGAAAAAGAAATAGAAGCTAATGAATTGTTGAGCGTGAGCAGAAATAAAACCCATTAAAACATCACAAAGAGCACAAGTACCTCAGGCCATGGTTGTCAAGAAGGGTGACAGAACCTGAATTGGTCAAGCGGGGTGAGAAGAGGCACTAAAAGAAAATAGAGGAGAGGGGAATCAGTCTGGTGTTGAGCTTGAAAAAGAGAAGACACACAAATGAAAAGACTGAATCTTGCTAAGTTTCCCGTAAGCACAGAATGAATTAATTATGATAACAGAAATACTAGACTAGAATAAAAAGTACTGATAAGAGCCAAGGTAATTTATCTTTCCAGTATTGATAGAGACACAGAAATCCTTTTTTTTCCCTCCAAAACCTGTAATAAAGTCCTGTAAACCAAACTGTTTAGATGAGACATCTTGTGAGTGACCCCTTCTTACTGTGCAGTATAAAGACACTGCCATGCTTGACATCATTTCCAGTTGTATCTATAAATAGGCTGCAGGATCTCTGAAAGTTTGCAAACCTAATTATTCCAAGGCAGAGGTTTGGGCTGGCAAATATGCTTGATTTATTTTGCCTTCCATTCAAAAAAATCAGGGATGTTACACCATCTTTTTCACTGAATTGATGCTTGACCATAAAAAGCCATCTGGAAATTCCAGCCATGGAGCCTCGACCAGGGACTGCTCTTTAACCTCACCTCAGAGAGTGAGGACTCGAAGCCCAGGAAACAGATAAACAGCAACATATGCAAACAGGAAAACACAATCTGCATTTCTCCTTTCTTTGTATTTTCATCAAACTGCATTTCTGCAAGTCTAAATGATCAGTTGGTTGTATAATTATGTATAATAATACCAGTCTTATTTGCATCAAATCATGATAAAACTAATGCCAGTTGTATGGAAAAGCGACTTTTTTCTTGTGTGCCTATTTTGGTCTTCTGGCAGTTTCTTAGTACTCTAGGGTTGAGAATATTCTATGGAGTACAGTTTATAACAACCTCTGTGAGTTTGAAACAATTAGAAATAATTACAGCACTGACTGATAAGAATTCAAATTAAAATTAGAATTACCATAAAATTAAAAACTTTTTGGTACCCATTTTCCTTTCTGGATGTGATAAAAACTAGTTTGACTTCAAAAAAAGAAGTCATTTATTAACAGGATTGTATGAATACTTTTTCATGTACAACTACCTCAGATGGGTATAAGATTTATACTGTGATTTATATCAGCCACAGAGAGATTTTCATTTTAATGCATTCTCCCCTGTTGCCAGTTCTAATTTGCAGATGTTGTAGGCTTTCAGTCTAAAACAGAAGCAGAAATTCTGGCATGGTCAATGTTTGGAAGAAATTCATATCTGCAATGATAGAGGCTAAACAGATAGGACAGATGGGCAGATGAAACTGGGGGACAGAAATAAATCACGCCTTGATGTTACCTGCTCAAGAGAAAACCTTTCATGGGTTTCTAGAGCTAAGCTAAAACCACACTTCTCAGAACTCCATCACTTAGTCATCAGTGACAAACTGATGAAAAAAGAAGTGAAAAGTACCAACACAGTACCTATTTTTATCGAAAATAAAACATTTCCATTTGCAAATTTTTTTAAAGAGGAAAAAATAAGAAATCATCCATGCAGGGATTTACAAGGAAAAAGTAAGAAAATAGATTCTTACCCTCTCCCCCCTCTCTTTTCAGCCCCTAAACCTCCTACCATTCCTATAATTCATGCACAAATTATACCAGGAACCACAGTTCAGTCTGTCTGTCCTGGAATGTGAATACAAACTTCAGCTGTTCTATTCCAGAGAGTTCACCCCAAACTCTAGGCTGCAGAGATTTAATCTCTCCTGACCTCTCCTGTTAAACTGCTCCAGTTTGTACCGTAATTCAACACAAGGGCTCTGGATGCATCTCTTGGTTTGGTGACACCCAATTGCCCATGTGAATCCTATTCCCCATTAAACACTACAGAAATGCTCAAATGATCTTGGAAAAGAAAAATCACTTGGGAAGTCAGGGACTCATTTTTTCACCAAATGCAATCTGCATAAATCTGCACTTTTCAGTCAGTCCCTCATTCTTTTTACAAGGCACAGTCAAGCTCAAAGACACACATTGCTGAACAGGAACACAGCCAAGTCACCCTGTGGTTGGAGATGACCTAGAACTGAAAGAGTTCTTCAGGAACTGGTTCTTCTGGTGCTGTTCCTGCTTTCTGAAGGCATCCTGACATATAACTGTGTTCAATAAATGTGTTCATCACTCATGGGAGGGAAAGTCATGCCCTGAGCTCCCGTCCTAGTCTTACCACACCCATGGAACAAGTAGATACCCTTCTGGAGGATGAGGCAAAGATGTGCCAACCTTTTTCTACAGCAACGTTTTCAGACAAAGTGAAAAGCCCAGTGCCATTCAACAGAGATAGCACAAAGCAGCCAGTGCCCTCCCTCAGCAGGTTATTAAACAGATATTTATACTGTGTTTTGTACAGAAACCCTAGCTTATAATTTTTGTTTGAGTGAAGCTCTTTATTTAGAGCAGTGTCACATAGGAAGTAGCAAAAAGCCCAGGTTACCAGTGGAATTGTATTGCTCCTAGTCAGTTCATTGCATAAGCACAGAGAATGTCCCAAAAATAGGTATGAATATAGATGTATCCAGTTTTTCTAATATTCACCATTAAAAGCATCGAAGATTTAAACTGGCACCAGAACTCAGTGGCACCGAGTTTAATATCCTGACTACTTGCAATAACTTTCAGGACCAGCATCATTTTACAGGTAATTTCACAGTATTCGTTAGAATTCTAATGGAGCTCAGTAGCATTGAATAATACAATGTACATAAAGATGCTTTAAGGTCAAATCCAGCATAGATCAATGAACAGAAGGGCCATAAAGTGAGAAGCAGCTCAGGATGGAAGCTTAGTTTTGACAGACATAAGTCAGAAGTGTTGGTGAATGGTTTATTCCCAGTGAGTTAAACAAATGAGATGTTCTTCCTACCTGGTGTCCTGTACACGTTTTCACTCAATATTTCACTCATAATTCCTATGAGATGGATGAATCACATACTGATCTTCCCTCATGGAAAACTTTGACTCATCTTCCCAGCTCCCACTAAAAACCTTAACAAGACATTCTTATAAGCAACAAGCACTGAGAAACACAAAACTGATTTGCTTATTAACAGATACAAATATTTTTCACTGAATATTTGTTCAAAATAATGAAACCATAAGCAGCACGGCCTGAAAACCCTCCAAGTTCCAGCAAGCTGTGCCCAGTACACCCTCAGTGGGCCGTGGCAGGGTAGCTGATGCTGCTCAGGCCCGAAGCCGTGCAGCTCTGTGCATTTAAGAGCTGCATCCCACATGCGATGTGTGCCTGCACATCCCCCAGAACCACAGCAGAGCTGCTGCAGGGCCCCTCGGCTCCAGCGTGCCCAGCACACTCCAGGCTGCCAGGTGCTGCAATGCAGACTCCTTCTGCCTGTCTGGGTGTTCTCTGGGAAATTGATCCGGCTTATTTATGACCACCACACTGTCAGAGCATTGGGAGCTGCTTTCTCAAGTCCTAGTGATGGGCCCCATTAATTTTATTGAAACACAAATTTCACATTAGAGTTTTGATCTGTCATTTTGACAAAGACACTGATTTTCAGACAGAAAATTTTCATCAAGCAGACAGTATTTCCTGCTAGGATACTGTATATATTTTCTATTTCAAATTACAGAGAGCCTCTATACATGTTAATGATATATTATGCCCTGCAATACCTTTATGTACAGTATGCAGTCCCAGAGTCCCTAAATTATTCAGCATGATGTGCTTCAGAAGCAGAATTTTTTCATTTCTCTTTAGGCAGTTGGAAGCACAGTAGTTCTATTTAACCCATTCCACACAGTGGCAGAGCTCATTTAGTTAATATTAAGCAAAAGAAATAAGTCTTTTTTTTGGTCCTCACTTTCATATTTTAAATTAATCTAGGAGGTCCAAATCACCCTATCTTAGGTTCAGTTCAAGCCTTACAAATAAGGACATCACGAAAGCTAAGGAACTATGACAGATGACAAAAGGCAACATGTAGCTGAAGATCAGAGAGAGACAAATTAGCTAAGTGCTGGAGTAAATCCTTCAGGGATGTTGCTCAATCTCCATCTGTGGTGGGGAGATCAGGTTAGACAAATGTCTGTAAGGAAAGGTTTAAGTGGAGTTTACCTTTCCTTCAGGCAAAAGTATGGATTAGATGACCTCCAGAGGCTTCTTTCAGATCAGTGAGGAATCAGTTTACAAACACAGCAGCATTAATCACTGTCTTTGGAGCAGCCTTCCTTGCCCTTGAATCTCTCAGGATGATGCTCAGGACCTGCAACTTCTATAGCAACACCACAGAGCTGCTTCACCTCCTTCCATGGGGCAAAGCACTGGCAATCAGTAACAGCTCTGAGGCTTGCTATAACTTGGACATCTTTTTCTTCAGCTGGCTGTGTCTTACAGGGTAAGACAAAGTGTTCTAAAGCATTTCAAGCAACAGGCTTTCTAGTTGGCTGGCAAAACCTTTGTACCTCATCTGCTGAGAAGGAAAAAGCAATGTACTTTCAGGGTTCAAAAAGTTGTGAGTTTGAGAGCTGCTTGAAGGGAATGAGGAATAAAGGAAGGCCTCCTGCACCTGCAGGTTCCTGGCACTGCCCCAAGACCATCTGTGCAAAAACCTGTGGGAAGGAGAGATTTATATATTCCATGTACGAAATCTTTTTTTCTGTTCTGTTCTGCTTTGGGGCACTTACACTTCTTCTCAAAATCCTGTCACCACACAAACTAAAATAATGCTTTCTATTTTAAAGTTTCCTTAGTAGAAGCTAAAGGATGGTAATAACTCCATGAAAGCCAGGCATTCATTTTTATCACCTCCTCACTGCCCAATATCTCCAGGTCAGAAACAGGTTTTCAATTTCCCTTTTGGCACTCACAGCCCCTGTTACAGGAACATGCAGCTCTGTGCAAGCAAGAAATCCAGAGACACAGACAGGCAGTGTCTTTGGGGAGCAGGCAGATGGAAACTGGTACTGAAATCCTTGTGCACTTTGGGGGAAAATGGGAAAGTTTTTAAGTAATTTCTTATCCTGAAACTGTTCATTCAATTATACCTAAAATATGGCTTGAAACATAATAGGCAAACTACAGGAGAAAATATTTCCAGAGGGGTTTTTTTCCCTCTTTTACCATACACCTCAAATAAATGGCAGCTGATATAACAGAAAAACAGCCTGACATATCGAGAGAAGTAAACAGGGAGCAATTCAGGGAGAAGAAAACAAGATTGTACTTGCATTTTATTCTTCTGGCTTTCAAGCAAGCACTTGTCTGAAACATTATGAACTGTCAGAACAGAGCAGCAGCAAACATTCCCTTTTTGTTAGGAGAGTCTTGTTTCTGTTTGTAAGAGCTGATTAGTCCCAAATGCTGGAGGAAGACAGCAGCCCATGCTGCACTAAGGGAAGTCCTGCCATGCTTCAGAGTGGGCAACAGAGGTCAAAGCAGCAGCTGCTTTGTCAAACCAACAGAGGCAAAATCTACTGTGCAATTTATGGTTCATTAATCTGAATATTAGAAAGGTTTTATTACTTTTCACATTTTCAAGACTTAGGTCAATTGATTCCCAAGAATTTCGAAGCTTCATAAAGCTCTTTGAAAAAAATTAGGGGGGTTTTTGGCATAGATGTGGTTACAAAATCTGTGACCAGTATCATATCCGGACAGTCACTATTACTATAAATGCAATAAAAGGCAAAAATGTTTTAGGACCAATTGTTTTCAGCAATATTTAAGATACCGCTCATCTGAGGAGACATATAAAATGTAGAATATTCACTTTTGAAAAGGAACATAGATGGCATTCTAACAGGCAGTAATATAAGGCTATTCTTTCAATAGCATGAAATAAAATACCTAAAAGCACAAATAAAAACAGAAGGCAAGTTCCTAAGACTGCAAGAAAATGACCAAAACTATTTTACTGTTCTGGAAATTCATCACAGTATTTGGTACCAGATGAAAAAAAAACCAACAAAAACAAAACAAAAAACCCCCAAAACCTACAATTCTTTTATTAATATGTATACACATACACAGAGATATATTTATGTTTCTTACGTGTATTCTCCCTGCTTTTCTGATGCTCTTTTTTTAACCCCACTGATAAAGCAGAACTTCAGAGCTCTAATCTGCTTATTTATTCCCTAATTTTTCATTAAAAGCTACCATGATCACCAGTAGGACCTGTGCTACATCACTGAAGCTGGAAAAAAACGTATTTGTCATTGACTTTTGCATCACTGGAGCATATAAGTGAATTCAGGATAGAAAATTATTCAAGTGATGAGTACCTTTCGGATCAAAGAGCTTCACAGCAGATGATAGAGAATTTAGTAGCTTGTGAGATAATTTTTCAGATCTATTGGTCTATCTTTAAGATTTTGGATTCTAAATACATATATATGTAACATTTTACAGTAGCACTTTGGAAAATGTTGAAAGAAATGACCTTCTACAGTGCGTCACCATGCACATCAGAGTCCTAATGCAACCTGAGAGCAAACATCCACAGGACAGTGGTTCTACAAGAGCCAGCATGTGCCCAGGTGGCCAAGAAGGCCAATGGCACCCTGGCTTGTATCAGAAACAGTGTGGCCAGCAGGACCGGGGCACTGATTGTCCCCCTGTACTCAGCACTGGTGAGGCACCTCAAATCCTGTGTTCAGTTCTGGGCCCCTCACTACAAGAAAGACCTTGAGGGGCTGGAGTGTGTTCAGAGAAGGACAATGGAGCTGGGGAAGGGTCTGGAGCACAGGTGTGATGAGGAGTGACTGAGGGAGCTGGGGGTGTTTAGCCTGGAGCAAAGGAGGCTCAGGGGGGACCTTGTGGTTCTCTACAGCTCCCTGGAAGGAGGGCGTAGCCAGGGGGGCTCAGTCCCTTTTCTCAAGTAACAAGTGGTAGGACAAGAGGAAATGACCTCAAATTGCCCCGGGGGAGGTTTAGATTGGACATCAGGAAATTTCTTAACTGAAAGGGTTGTCAAGCAGTGGCACAGGCTGCCCAGGACAGTGGTGGGGGCACCATTCCAGAGGTATTTAAAAGACGTGCAGACGTGGTGCTTAGGGACATGGGTGAGTGGTGAACTTGGCAGCACTGAGGTAACAGCTGGACCTGATGACATTAAAGGTCTTTACCAACCTGAACTGTTCTATGACTGCATGAAGCTACCTCACAATAGACATCACATGCTCAGCAAAAAAGAATGATTTAAATGGACTTCATGCAAACCAAATAAAATAAGATCTCAAGAGATCACCAATGCCTTTTTAGTACTTCAGACCTTGGAAAGCTCTTCAGGCACAAGGCCATAGTTTTCTATCCAACTGTATTTGATAACATCTGGGAAAACATCGTGCTGCTGATCAGTGGAGCTAAACCCTAGAGGGGGAAAAGTAGGGTCATCTCTATGGCACATCAATGTTCATGATGACAGGCAAAATCATCTGAGATTTCCTAAACAACAGGGACAAATGCCAAGGACGTCCTGCTGTCACACAACTCAGATGTTGGGCTTTATGCCAAACTTAATAACAAAGCAAAATAATGGAACTCCTAGAGTATCTCAATTGTCTAAATCTACACCCAGAATTATGCAGATATTTGTTTTGCACATTTGCAAGTATTACCACAATGCCTCTCCTTAATAATAGACAAAGAAAAGCATTTGAACTGCAGCAGTACTGTCTTCTATGGTTTGGTGTTGGGGTTTTTTCTATTCTCATTTTTTAAAAGAAGAATAAGAATTGGCATCTTGAGACCCTTGCAGTTGTCCTGCAGTCATTAATCTCTGACTGACCCAGTAAAATCAGGCTTTACTTATATTTCACTGATACCTTGTGATAGCCTTGCATACACCCCTCAGCCTGTTAGCGTTCATATTTGTACCAGAGAATGTGAAATGTGACACTAGAAATAAATAATTTTCTTTTGTGGAGGAGAAAAATCACTGCTGTCTTTAAAATGTGAAACACTTCAAAAAGTGTCTCATTCTCTATTACCAGTACCGTGAAGAAAGTAAATTTTTTATGCTTTAAGTGGAAGCCAGAATGGTGGCAGTCATACAATTACAGTCTCACCAATTCCACCATGAGACAAAACAATAAACACACTTTAAAACGACTCCCTCTGCCAAACAAAATGAACCTTGCTGAACTATGTGAGAAATTTCTTCTTCCTTGCAGTTTCTGAAAACTGACATTTTCTGAATTTGACCTTTACATATTCACATTCTGGCCCTTAATCGATTTCATTTCTGTGTAAATACAGGAGTGCAAGTGTATGCACAAAATATGCCCACAATAATTATAGAAGCATTTGTTGATACCAGTTTGTTTTTCATGTGTTCTTTGTGCAAAACTACCACCTACAGATACAATTCCTACAGGAGTTGTGCCCTCCTGTTTCCAGGGAAAAGACTCTCCCTGTGCCATCACTACCACTCTTGATTTTTCCTTTAGTGACCTGCACAGGTTGCTGTCTCTATGTGAGAAATGTACCTGGCAAGACACTGAAGTGTTCAGAAATCAATAGAAAAGGAGCATAAAATGGCAAAGGAAATTATCCCAGTGTGAATTATCTGTTGATCAGTTCCAGCACTTGTGTTTGTCAGTAAAAAGCACGTGCCTTGATGGTATTTTAGTTTTACCAAAACTAGAAACCATGCACTGTTTGAGGGCAAGCCCAGACAACATATATACAGCCGTACATTTTTCCTTATTTTATATTTACTGTAGATAAACTGGGGGTTTTATTGCATCCCAAATTTAAAGGAGCAGTTTAGAGTTTGTTCATTTTACAGCTCAATAATTATGATTCAGCCAATTTATATCCACCTCGTCTCAAGAAAGAGTGAGATTTACAGTGAAGTTAGCATAAAAAAACCTCACCAGTAACCCAAGGCGGTGCTGAAAAATGGGTCAAGGAAATGAGAAAAGAGCTCTTATGTCAGAAACCCGTAATTCAATTTGCCTCATGTTCAAATCAAGAAAAGAATCAAAGAGAAGCAAGCACTAAGAAAAAGTAAAGTACAGATAAAATATATGTCTGTGTAACAGATCTCTTGGCAGCTCTAGCTTTAACAGAATTCAAGTCTGTAAGTTTGGGTGGTTTTATTTATTTATTTTGCCTAGAGTTGTTAATTTATTTTAGCTTGATTCTTAGGTGTTAATCTGCTTATTACATCCCACACATCATACGGAAATATACTACAATATTTCAATGCATTTTGATTTTTGCTTTTTCAAAAGTATACAAAATTACGTTCTGTCTTTGTCTTTGCAGTTATTGCCATGTTTAATATTATGGAAAAAAATTTCATATGGCAATGATGAACCCAGTAATCTTTAAAGAAAGTCACCCTACAATTTTTCATTTTGTTTCTGTGGAATATCTCATGGTAAGTACCCCAACCAATGCATCTGGAGCACCTCAACCCTTCAGCAAAGCAGCCCACAACTAACCATGGGTTTATGGATCCCTCTATGCAGGCTCATCTGTAGGTGCTGACAGCCCCTGTGGCTTCAGCCTCCTGTTTTCTATTTATTTATTTGCAAGCTGGGATATCATTTTTATTGCTTGTCTTGGGCAATTCATAGGCTAAATTAAGTTTGCCTCTGTATTTCCTTTTTAAGCAAGACAGAAATACAATAATTGATAGCATGTACTAAATAATTCTTGAAACTGCATTGGCAGGAAGTCAGAGAATAATGTTCATGGGTAAATCATTGCCACTCACCAGCCTGGCCCAGTGAGGGGCACTTACTTTCTGAGTGTGTGGTCTGATGATAATGAGATGATTCTCATTAATTTAGGGACTTCGGGCACCTTCTGGTATCAAGAGAGATTTAACAGCCTACAATTGACAGACGCCTTATCAGGCATTCCTGCCCCACTGTCTTATCACATGTCTATTTTTTTGGTGAGAACCTGTTTTATTACCTTAGTTTTAGGCATCACTTTAGAAACTTTCAGAAGGTTGTGAACTCCTTGAGGCTGGAACAGTACAGAGAGACTCTTCCTGGGGAGACTCATTTCTGTTGTTCTTAATGGAATTTGTACTTCAGCTAACCATGGCAAAGTTAAGAGCATTAGAAAAGATGCTACAGTAAAACATGGCTTGAACACTTAAATAATTTTTTTAAGGCTTCACTAAAAGCTGAAATATTATTTCTATCTTAACACACACACGAAAAAGCTGCAAATAAACTGAAGGTATTGACATATGCCTACATACCAGTATTTAACATAAGGAACAATAGCATAACAAATGCCAGAAGTGATCAGTACTCAGAAATGTCAATATCATCTCTCAAACTGGGCAAATAAGACAATGAAAATGTCTCCCTCCCCAGTAAAACAGTTCCTTCCTTGTCAGCAGGAACAGGAGAAAAAATCTCTCTGCCAAAAAAACTATTTTTGTCCAGACCAGCAAGATGTAACAACATTTATAACACAAAAAACAAGAAGCCCAAGGTAGACATGGATGGATAACTCTATCCCTGTGCTCTATATCAGGATATGAAAGGGAGACTTTAGAAAGAGCCCAGAGCTCCCCTACAGTCAAAAAGAAAGAACTAGTAGAATTTTGAAATATCTGGCTATTGAGCAACAAAAATGTCATCTCCTCATGAGAAATCTAAATTCCCCTGAACATCCTTGTTTGAAGCACAAAGGAAGAAAAGCAACAGTCAGTGAATAGCTCAGGTGCCTGTGCTGACCAGGCAGGTAAGATGGACATAAAGGATATTCCAGTTGCATTTCAGATGACAAAGAACAGCCTGGGCAACACATGTCTCAAATGTCCACCTTAAATTAAGCAAAAATGGCAACCTTCTCATAAAAATATATTAATCTGGGTGTGGATATTCACATGAGTACTCGCTTTCAGATAAACATGAATATCTCAGTCTAGTGACCAAGCCATAAAGAGCTAATATAATTTGGCCAATTTAAAATTGAACTGGGAGAGACTGCTGCTAACAAAATAAACAACATATAAGTAATAAGCTTTCTCAAAAAGAAAGTTTACCACCCTCTCAAGTGTTGCCAGAGTGCTGCTTTCAAATCTAATATTAGCATTGTGAAGCAGAGAAAATTATGTTACTGGTACAGGTTTGACTCTTCACTCAGTTAATCTGAAAATATTTGTAGACTGACACAAGAAGTCAATTTTTACAGAAAAACACCCACAAAAAATAAACATAAAGGTTTATAATTTGGCTGTTTCCAAGTATTTCTAGCATACCTCTCCTGAAAACTTGCAATCACATCTGCTGTGGTCACTGCAGCAACTCTAATGAAGTGTGTAGATAAAGTTAATTTTAAACTGGTTAACACCACAGGCACTTCTTACTTTGCTGTAGTGAGGCCAGAGCTCAGCATGGGCTCCTTTTCTCAGTATTTAATCAGCTCCTTACGCGATTTTTATCACTTATGTGGGTCTCTACAGCTGCACTAATACTAAGCCCCCCTTCTCCTTTCATTTCATGGCAGTTCCAGTTACCAGACAGCACCAGACAAATAGACACTAGAACAGAAACATTTAGAACAAAAATCTCATGTAAATCAAGTCATGGATGCGCTCTATAAACACATAATTTAAAAAATGCCTTGCTGCTTTCAAGGTGCATTTTAAAATGAAGCTTGTTTTGTCATTAATCTGAGCAAACTCGTTGGAAAAAAGACTGAAATGGACGGATGAATCTAATTCAAAGAGGAAGAATGAAGTGTTAAGAAGCTCATATTTCTTTGGTGACCACATCATATTTTCATTAACCTGCCTCACACCTTTCAGCTCCACTGAAGGGAGATGATACAAGTTGTCCATCACATATTAAATTGCAGGACAAGGGTCCCTCCTCCCATCCTGGAGACTGTGTGCTTAAAAGCCCCATAAATTTGATGCACCTCTGGCTCCTGCAGCCTTTCTTCGACCTCATCTCAGCCCTGGCAGAAGCGAGGTGCAAACTTACCCCTTACCTGGCAGCCCAAAAATATCTCTCAGTATCACTGCAAACCCTGCTGTGTTTTCCCTAGAGCTCCGTGACACCTGAGGCTGTGTGCTTTGGGTGGATATTATCCAGGAGTCCACCCACTGTGTTCCTGTACCATCTGCTTTCCCAGCAGAGCCACCTTACACTTTTACAAGCCTGGCAAAATCTTCCAGGGTCTTCCTAGGTGCTTAAATATGACCAGACGGAGGGCTTAAAAATCTTTCTCAAAGAACATTGCAGCAAATTTTCCAATTTACCCTTTTTATTCTATACAGCTTATTTAAAACTCTGTTAACACCTTTCAGGGCACTCCTTGCTCATCTGAAAAAATCCTTTAAAATAAAACCCACAAGAAAAACTGGAAACCGTGATGCAGACCATTCCCACAGGATGCTATGGACTATGAAGGGATGCAGTTGTTTGAACAGCTGAGAAAAATGGAAGTACTTTTTATACAAAGTTGTAATTTTGAGAAAAAGTAGTAAACTTTCTGCATCAAAGAATTAAGAAGAAATACAATATACAGAATTCAAAACAACTGGGGGAGAGAAGGGCATTCTGGCTACTGCTGTGAAAACCTCTGTCAATTTAATTCTCTTCAGGACAGATGGAGAAGGAGTCATTGATTTGATTTTTTAAGGGAGGAGCATTAAAAAAACAATATTTTGGCACATTGAGGATTTTACTGGAAAGATTTATCCATGAGAAAACATCTGCAGCATGCAGTTTTATTAAGATTCTGTGTCACTAATTACATTTTTAACCTGCAAATGGTAAAGGATGAAAGCTGACCCTTGTAAGGGCTTAACTAAAACTCTTTCTCAAATTTTACTTTGTGAAAGAAAGAATATGTGGTCGTAAGCCAGCAAAAACAAACCTGGGATCTGAATTTCAGTGAGGATATTTTCCTTTCTGTAAGCAGTTTAGTGTAGTCTCTAGGACAAACAAGTCAGAAGCATAAGCAGCAAACTTTCCAGAGCTTTCTCTGAAGACACCTTGGGTTTTTCATACTGAATCTAAACCCCAACAAGATTGGAATGATTTATTTTCTGCTTCACAGAACTGCCAAGATAAAAAATACGAAATGCATTTGTTCATTTGTGCTCCGAAAAGAATAAATTATCCACTTATCAGTCTTCTCGGAGATAAAAATATTTCTCAAAATCAAACGAGTTGGATATCACAACTGATTTTAGACATCTTAGCAGCATGATTGGGTGTTTGGCTGCATTGAATATAATCAGCAGTCTTTTCCTTTTAATATTTAAAGTCTCCCACCTGCAGGTTACCGGATTTTGTGCTTTGCAGAGAAAGAGTCAGAAGAAGTAGAAATAATAGAATAGAAAATAGAAATAGCAAATAAGAGCCACTTTTGCCAGCCAACAGGTACATGAGAGGTGACATGCAAAGTTAGCCAGTATGAAGTAGGTCAGCATGAATTTGCCAATAACTCGGGAATATGCTATTTGTCTGGAAAACTACGGGACATCAAATCTAGAAGGAAAAATGCCACTGCTGACATATCCATTTCAACATATTACAATAAAACCAAAACAGAAATCCAGAAAGTTCACTTTTATGGCAGTTATAGTGTGAAGTTTTGTTTTGTTTTTTAAGAAGTTGTTCCTTGTGAATCCCTTCTACAGGAAATGGAAAGTAAATAATCAACAGTTTTGAGAGATACTCTTATTTCACTACATCGTTGTATTACTTGGAAAAGAAATACATACAGTGTATATGGTGCAAAAATGCCAAAGTTTTGGATGAAAATGGAACATTCTTTGGGAAACGTGGTGGCAAATGAGTGTCAGTGTTTCCCACAGAAATCACTGGAATATCAGGGAAAATAACAAGCAGTCACGGAGGAAAACAAGAACCTTAACTACCAAATTGCAGATGGACCAAGGTACATCAGCCACCCTTCACACACAAAGCAATCTGAGCCAGGTGTAAAAATTGAATGCCGTAGCTGCCCTGGCTACAGTGTCTGAACCCCTTTCAGATCCAGGGCCCTAAACACACCATCACCACAGCCAGAGTCTTCATCAGCCACAGCTTCCCTGCCAGGGATGCGTCTGCCTTGCCCACCAGTGGTCCAGGTGCCACTTTGGAGCCTGCAGTCCAATGTTTACTTCCTCAGGAGGATGTGCCTCAAGGAAAGACCACAGAGCACTGACATTTTCAGAATCCAAGAAGTGCACAAAATTGCATTTCTAAATCAAAACCAAATCATCTTCCTTTGCCAACAAACTGGAAAGGCTATTTTAGTGTATTCTTGTCAACCATTACAGGTCTGTGCTGGTGTGACTTTACACGACAACCAGCTCCAGTTGGAGTGGCACAGGCAGGACTCAGATGTTGGATGGTACCTAAGGGCACAGTTTTTAATGAATTTATGATCTTGGAAGTCTGTGAGAAACGTTTCACAGCTGTTTCTCAGAATTATAGACTACATAAAATGCAAAACGCATTTGACCATAAATATTAAAACAACACTGTAAATATTCCATGCACAAGTCATATTGAAAGAAAGGATTCCTTCTTCCTCACCACGGGTCTGGGCTTTTACTAATGCTTTCCATTATTCCATCCAGGCATAAGCCTTTGGCATGTGAGGAGAGGTTATTGAGATATTTACTTAGTAACAAAAATTTTCTGAGCCTTCTCTGCTGAATAAAAGCCTTGCCTTCAAACCAGCTGAGTGGTAAAAGCAAAATGTTGCCCTGTTAATTAGAAAGAGCCTCCATAACATTCCCCATGGGTCATATAAAACCTTATGGACTTCATCTCTTTAATTACCCCCAGAAATATTTTATCACAAATGTTCAGTACTGTGTACAGTGAAAAGCATTGCCAAATATTATTTCTGTTGGCCACCAAAATTATTTCATTACTTCCTAAAGAGCCAAAAACTTAATTGAGTTACTTCATTGAAGTTAACAATAACTGAATCTTCATCACAAGAAAGCCAAAGCAAAACAGACAGCATTTCCAACCAATATACTGGGGATTCAGGGAAGTTGAAATATTAGAGCAAATCATTAATTTTGTAATAAAATATAAGGCAAAACCAGAGGCTTTGTATATTTCCCGTACTGTAAAAGTGCCTTCAAACTCTAGGTTCAGAATATTTCATGAAACTTGGCAATTAATTTATTGGCCTAATAATCCCCTCTTCAGCAATCTGAGAAAAATAACAGAAACACCTTTCTGGCCATGTCCATCCTCTCTGAAAATGTTTTGCAATTTGTTGCAATAAATAACTGGCATTCTCATCATCCTGTGCAGAGAGGCTTTGTGCCATTACTCTCAATTACTAAATTACTGCTAAAGAATTAAATGGAATTAAACAGCTAGATGGCTTGTGGTATCAAAGAAATCATCAAGCAGGATCAGGGAACTTCTTTCCCATCCCACTGAATTTCTATTCTCAGAAATAAAGCAAGATCTGATCCAGAGTTACATCACAGACCAGCAGTCATGGAAAATAACATTACCACTGTTTTTATGATGATTCATATCTCTAATTTTCAAATTCTCTTGACAGTCCTCCTGTGCCACAAACAGCATTAATGTCACACTAGAAGAAAACCACAGATCTTAAGTGCCATTTCTGAGAAAGGAGGTTGTAAAATTCATTATCTGTTATTTCCCAAGCTAGGCCATTTTAAAAGATGTATCTGAAGGAGAGCAACAAAGTCAATGGACAACACAGCTCTTCAATATTGCTCAGAAAAATAAATCACACAAAGAGCAAAAAAAAAACCTATTTGACCATAAAAACAAAAACAAAACCTAAAATATTCCATATTGACAGCTCTCATTTGAGGAAATAATCTTGGCATACCATCTTTCCCATACAGTCTGAGTCATGAAAAATGCAAAATGCTAAAGTTAGGGTAGAAAGCTAAAATGAATTCAAGTAGTTGAAGAGTTCTGCTCTTTGACTTTGTTTCAGCAGCAAATAAAATCAGCTTTGAGACACTTCCTTTCATCCCCTCCCTATGTGAAGAACGATTTGCTCATTAACTCCCTCTGAAGCTGAGGACAGCTCCAAAAGCAGAGCCCAGTACCAGGCTGCATTCCCACAGCTGCTTACGCTGGCATAATGTGCTGCCATTAACATCAGAATGACCCCGTTCCCTGGAGCCAAGGGCTGCTCCACACACAGCCCATAGCAATGGCACATGCAGGAAGAGCTGGCTATTTATATATTTTGCATCTGCTTTAATTACACTATCGTTACAGCACACAACAGCAACACACTTCAGAAAGCACTGACAAATTTTATGGCAATTGAAAAGCCCAATTAGCAATTCTCACACCATGGGCAGATTTTGTTTGATTCAACAACAGTAAAAGAAAGAAAAATTTAGAAGAAAAAAAGGCTCAAGGGTATTTGAAGTTCCAGAGGAACCCAAGTCTGTAATTTAAAGTATATTTAACACATGTTTGAAACTTATTCTCCTCCACAAGGGCTCTGACTTGGAAACGTGCTTCTTAACCCCATTCTCTGGAGTTTTTTCCCTCATTGACATAACTGGCTTATGGTTTCTCTGGAGGAGAATTTTATCCCATAGGAACTATCAAAAGCTAAGAGCAAATGTAAATTTATCTTAGAGTTGCATGCCATCATAAAATATTTCTGAATAGAAATATGATCAGCAGTTACACTTGGCAAAAGTAACACTCAAATGAGTGTTACCAATTAACTCCAGTTAGGAAAAGCCTGGCTTTATACTGATGCCACATGATGTTAAAAAATGCACCAAGGTTCACAGGGACTGTGAGCTGATATTGAAACACGGTGCCAGAGCAACAGAGTAATGAAGAGCCCCAGGAACAGATGACTAGAAATCCTTATTCCATGGACAATTAATTGTTCAAATAGATTCAAGCCAAAACTCTAATAAAGTAAAACAATAACTTCATGGTAGCAGATAGCATGAAAATATGATCTCAAGTTAGCTTAGACAATTATAAAGGTAAAAATTACACTCCTAGGGAAATTTGTATATGCAAATGTTAGTATAATGAACAGGATCCAGACCACCACACACACATTGTGAATTTTGTTATGTAAGTGTGAGGGACCAAATCACCTGTTTCTGTATCATTCTTTGTTACCTTTTTGTATAAAAGGCTGTGCTTGCATCCTGAACTGAGTGATGCCTGGCACCCATTCTGCAGAATAGCAATAAAACCAAATCTCAGCTGAGTGTGTGGATTGGTTCTCGCACACTGGGTGAAAGAACCCTGCTTGAGGGACAAGCATGCTACAGAATGCTTCCCTGTGGTGTTTTATATACCTTTCACCCCTGATGCATCTACTGCTCAAGGTAATTCTACTCAGTTCCCAGTCAAGATACGTCACCACCTGGATCAGAGAAGCAGCCCTGATATTCCAGAGTGGTTTAGGCAGGTGCACAGCTATGCCAGCAATGAAACCTTGCTGTTTGATAGGAGAGACTGATTCTAAGTATGAAGTAAAGCAAGCACAACCTAAGACTTGGGAGGAATTATGAATTTTCTAGTTCAAAATAGTCCCTGGTGTAAACTGGACTGACTTCTCTTTTTACACAGCTATCCAAAACTCTTAAATTACATAAATTCTATTTTCATAAGAAATCAATAGGAAAACAGTTTCTGTAATTCTGTTTCTTCAGCTCCAGCCACACAGCTGATATGACTCAGGATGCTCAAAGCAGTTTCAGCTCTCAGGGATATATTTTAGTGCCTGCCTCGTTCAATTTACCATGGCACTGTTCTACTGAGATACAGACACCTGCTTTACAGCTGGGAGAGAAACAAACTGCTTGACAGCAATTAAGGTAAAACTTTGCTTTGGCATAAAGTCTGGAAAACTGCTATTTCCTCAGTCTGTCATGCTCCCTGAAGAAAGTGTGAGATGTTAGCAAATTTTAATGACTGCTGTTAAGGGAAAATGGGGGAAATTCAGAGAATTATACTTGCAGATTAAAATATGGTAACCTAAGACTTCTGCAGAGTTTTACTCTCAAACTCTCAAAGCTGGAAAAGAATCCACTGAGCTGCAATTTACGACGATTGCCAGCAACACTTTCTAATGATTTTGCACATCACAGTAACACTTGTTACTGGATTTTATTTTACTAGACTGGATGAAAACTATTCTCTTTGGTTGAAAAATACTCAAATAATCTTTCAAGTCTAATTTTTTTTCTGATTTCTATCCTTTCTAACAGTGAAAGTTAGAAATGAAAGCTTGACCTTTGGCTCAATGCCTGCTTAGAAAGTGTAGTTCCATGATTTCAGTGTGCATCCCCATTGAAACCACTTGGAAAATTCCCTGTATCAGTACACAGCAGAGCTGAGTTGGCTCTGGAGAGTGGATCACATTCCCTGTAATCATTCATGAGGCTCTATCAGAGGCGATGTGACTGTGTCTGCTTAGCCTGGATCTATCCCTCCATGCCCACAGGCAGTGCCCAAAATGACTGCACCTGCTTTCTCTTCACCAGCCTGATTGCATAAACAGAAAGAAATCCTGTTACAAACATTACTGAGGGAAAAACAAAACCACCACACAACAAATACAAACAAACAAAGCCCCCAAACTTCAAAAGGTCAATGTAAGCAGTGGAGTAGCAGTAACAGTGATGAAAACAGGTCATCCTAAATGGATGTGAGGGAGCCAATGCAGTGCTATCACACCACATTACACATCACTCTGCAGTAAGGCTGTGCAGACACACCAGGGGAAATAGTATTAAGCTGATTTAGTCAAGGCAGTGCAAAGTAATGTGGATGTATTGCCCTTTAACCAGGTTTACCTTGGTTAAATTCAGATCAAGCAGAAAAAAAAAAAAAGCCAAGTGACCTACTCGTAAAACCAGTGGAAAGAAAGCTTCATGTTGAATTTTAACATCAGTTCAGCTAACACCAAGGTAATCCCGTGTGCATGAGTATGCATGTGGACAAACATACAAAACAGTGAATTTCTCTAAAATTCTCACCTAGAAAATGTAAAAAGTGGTTTTGGGAGACTAAAGCAAAGCCAAGAGTTTTTACTGATTATTAAGTCTTCGTCACTGACCCCACTACCAAGAAAAATCTGAAAACCAGATTTTTAATTTCCTATATTTTGTATGTGAGAAGACCAAAAAATTAGAAAAACCGAAATAAAACGAACAAGCAGAACCCTAAAAGTAATCCCGTTGTAGGCAGGCATGAGTATCTCAAGCGTACTGTGTAACCACAGATTTCCAAACCTTGGTCAACTTTTCTGAACTGAGAAAAAAATAAAAAGCTGTTTAAAATATAAAGTGTGAAAAGACAAAATATCAGATCAGAGGAAAAACTACCCTAAAAAGCTTTATCACACACTTGCCATTGCTTGTCATCTTTGCTATCTTTGGTCTTCACTACAAATTTCCATTGCCTTTGCATATTTTATGAAAAGAGTGTCTGGAGAGCAAAGGAGGGAAATGAAACCTCAACCTTGTGATCCCTTCCTTCAAAACACACTTCATCCATTTCAGACTTGTCTTGCTGGACCTGCTAGCTTGTTAATCCCTGGGCAGTTTCTGACAAAACATCCTTGATAGATGTGACAAGGTATGTCAGCTTTGTATCACCAATATTTTATACTCTAGGGGCTCTGGTTACTCTGCAGCTCTCTGTCCAAAAGGCAGTAGGATTGTACTGGCATCGGAACAGGCAGGACAAAAGACCAATTTCCCATAACAACAACAGTGCTGTTTGTGTCTGCTTGATTCAGCAGCATTTAGCAGGGTGCACAGCCAGCCTGGTGACACTGCCCTGCTTACAGTGACACTGGGTCTGTCTCCAGATACCCTCAAATTTAGCCAGCAGAGCAGGTAAACCTAATTAGATTTAATAATTAGTTTTTACATTGAAGCAATAAAAATCAAAACCCAACAGGATGGATCTGCCTTATTTTTTTTTTCCAAAAGGAGAATATCCTGCAGCATTTCAAGTTTCCTGTACACGCTAATAGTTTGTCCCCCAAGACAGACACTTTTATTTGCCCTTAATAACTAACTTAATATAGGGATTAAAACTGCCTGCTAAGAACACTGATAGATATCTATCAAACACACTTCTGTATATCAGACTCCTAAGATGAGAGATTCGTATGCCATGATCTTAAGGCTCTATGGAACAAAACAGAAAATCAGTTGATAGGGGTCTTGTGGCATCACACTGATTTACTTTAACAGGGTGTAACATCAAATGAAAGACAACAACTGTTACACAAAATTAAAGCCACAGAAGTCTGTAACTTGCTAGCCTAAAGAGTGAGCTGTCCTCACTTTTCCAAGATAAAAGGAATTTGATAAATGTTAAATTACTGGGACAAGTTTTAGATCTGGAATATGGGAGCTCATGACTGAAGTAACTGAAAAAGGGAAGCATCATCCTGTTTGCTCTGAAACTGCTTGTGTTATAAAAGCAGCAGTACAAAGGCATTCCAGACAACAAAGAACATATTCCATGTCAGGGATGTGAAAGAAGGTGCATGGTAATTAGCTTTGCTTTCAGTAACTAGCCATCAGTTTGGGAAAGGTTAAGTAGACTTCCTGTCCTTTCCCAATCACGTACTCTTGAGAGCACCATTCTTTACTGATGTATTTACTGAGAAACTGGGCAGCAAGTCCTTGTGCTTAGACTTAAGGAAAAGGTGATTTTATGGCAACCAAACACCAACATTTTGGTTCAGAATCAGGAGGCGTCTCAATACACCCAGCAGCTTCTTAATTGCAATACTTATTCCCAGCACAGCAGACTGAGGCTACAGCTCTCTCTCCTACACATTTATTCCATGGGCTTTGGTCTCTGTGCAGTACACATCTTTTGGGGGAGCAGACTGTCATATCTAAAAGCTGTTCTCAGAAGTGACCTTGGCATTGGATAATTTTTTAGACCAACAGTGGAGCTCAATGCAAATAATGCCCCTGCTTGCTGGAGGTCAGCTCACTTCATTCCAGCGCTCCATTCTCTGCTCAGACAAGACACTACATCAGACTAAATGGCCAGGTGATTGGTTCATCCTGGCTTGCTAGAAACAAATTACTGTGCATTTTCACTTCAGCAGAGTGACAGCAACAGACAGCTGGGGTTACAGCTTTATTGACGGGCCTAAGGGCTTGCAGAGTGAATATTTACCAACAGCATTTACTTAGTTTTGTTGAAATGAATACAAACAACCGAGGAAGTTCACATCAGCAATTACCACACTTGACAGTACTTCTTAAACAAAAAGCTTTGCTCTCAAGAATGCCATATTCAAGTTAAGTTCCTGGGGGAAAAAAAAAAGGCTTTTGCTGGCCTTCACCAGATCTTGGTTGTAAAAGAGTGCTAACTGGTGAACATTAAGTTCTCTGAAAAATGTGAATCTGGATGTCTCAAGGATACAGAACTTAGGATTCTGCAGAAATTTCAGTTAGGGAGACAAAAATCATAGCAGATGGATTCACCAAAATATTTGAGAATTAACAATTTTTTAAAATTCAGAATGTATGGCACTAACTCAAACCAGAAAATTTGGCTTCAGTTCCCCTCTGAGAATGCCCTAGCTCCAGTAGAGTTGAAGCTGAGTGTTCACTGTCTCCCTGATGATATACTCCAGCATTTATAAAACACATTTACACACACAATTTTGGGGGTTTTTTCCTCCTTTCATTGCAGCTACTGAAATTCAGTTGTTTCATAACCCAGATGGACATCCACACCATTATGTATCAGCAGCGCATGACAGGAAGGACTGAAATTCAGTGTGACCAGAAAAAAAGCAATTGCCAGTTGTTTGACTATGATCAAAAATGTAGAAATAAAACACTCAGAATATCTATTATCTACTGAACCTGATACCATGTCTCAAATCCAACAGTGAGTGAGGAGCATGTGCAGGTCCTCCACCACACCTAAACCATCACTGTGACTTAGAAGATGCCCCCTCATAGAACAGATGATTGTTTCAGCAAGGCTTGGTAGTTTCTGTGGTGATAGAGGCTTGACTTTGGCAGGCCCTGTCTGCTGGCAAATGGAAGCAGTATTTTTCTAAAGTATCTCTTAAAATCTTCTCCCTTGACTTTTGACATACAAATGATGTGTTACACACTCTTATTGTTCTGCTAGTATTTGATTTGCTTTTGGGAAATGCCAGCCTCTTTCTGCTTCAATAGCTTTGTCTAAAACCTTGAATTATCTTTCCTACTTCTCTCAGAAAGCTATTTCCTACCTAATGTGGTTTATTAATCTGCTGCATTACTGGCAAAGCAAACACAATATTAAGTGGGATACTCCAGCAGCGTCTGGCAGTGCAAAATATCTGGGAAATACTTGAAATTGTCCTGAACCATGACATTTTTCCTCAGCTGTTTTACTGTAGAATTCAAGAAACTTGGTCTCCGAACAAAATTCACAATATCTTAAAGACTGGAATGTGTACCATGATTTTCCAGTGGCTATTAGCTTAGTCCATGTATTTTTACCCCAAAATGCAAACGGGGTGGAAGACATTACTGTGATTCTAGAATTTTATGAGTAAAAATATTCCTCATAATAAATTATTTTGCTAAGCTATGGCCTTGTGGTAAATCAGAGAAGTCTGCTGGAGAAATGGTGCAAGGAAATCTAGTCTTGGGGCATAACATAATGCTGCTTGCTTAGAGAAATGCCAGTCTCGTAAAAGCCAAATCTTTCTGACAAACACAGCAAAGGATTTCAGTTATTGATATAATTACTGATTGTATCTCTGCCAATTGGTGCAACTCCACACCAGTGGAGTTTGTGCAAAAACCACAGTGCAAACTCATGAAATGCTTCCTGACACCAGGCAGCTCATCCTGGCCACTCAGGTCATACTAACATGTGACCCATGATATAGGGATTTGTAAGCAAAATAAAACATTAGAGGAATACTGAGAAAAAACCCACACAAACCACCCACCCAGCAATCAACAACACATTTTCTGGGTATCAGCTGGTGACAACAGCCTGCATGTATCTCTCTACAGCTGATACACATCAGCATTAAGACTTTGAGAAGTTTCACTCTTTAGGTTTTTCCTCCAGCAAATCTCCAACAAACCAAATATCGTTACATTAGAGTAGTATAGTACACAAATTTCTCATGAGATATCAGAAGTTTCCATGAAGCAGTTAAATAAGGGATGCTTTCACCCTACCTTAGCAGTGTGAGCCTCTCTCTTTCTGCATCTTCTATGTTGCTTGCCTGTGGAGAGAGAAGAAAAAGACTGTACAAGGCTGCATTTCAATTCCAGACCAGTCTGGTCACTGCTCACTCATGCTTTCTTAGCTATTTTCAGGAGGATAAACAGCATTTCTGGCTCTTCTAAGCATTTGCAATATTCTTGTAGTCAAGACTTCAGCCCAGCCCTGGTGAGGGAGCTGGACATGCTAACAGAATCCTAAAAGAAAACATACCAGAGGTCATTCAGGAATTAAAAGTCATTCCCAAAGTTCTGATGTCATCCTGGGATGACATCACAGGTCATTGCAAAAGGACAAATGGTCTTGCAGGGTCAAAGGTCACTGAAAGTTCATAATGAGCTCAAAGTGTTGCCGAAAGGTCAGAGGTCATCCAGAGCTCAAAGGTCACCCATGTGGTCAGAGGTAACAGAGAAGGTCAAGCAGTCACTCAAAGGCATCCAAAGGGCCAGAGGTCATCAAAAATGTCAAGCATTCCATGTATTAAATTCCATTCTGCTCAGGGTGCCCACAATTTTACACAATATAAGAGCTGTGATAACCCTGTAACTGGTAAATATTATGACAAATGGAAGATACAAATACAAAACAGCAAGAGTTCATAGTTGAATATAGGAGACATTTACAAGAACCACCAAAGTAGCTAAATGGGAAGGATTTTAAAACTCTCTCCCCAAATAAGCTGGAGCTTTTGCCATTTAAAATCGAGCTACATTTTCCCTTTGAAAGACCTCAGTGGTGTTATTTTAAATTTTAGAGATAATAGAGCTTTGAATCAGATCTTGTGTTATCTGGACCCCAGACAGTTAACGATGTAAAATGGAAACTGGAAAAACTGTTCTAGTTTTGATACCCATTTCACTTTTTATCCTTTTGTTCATTGTGATTTTTCCTGCCCAGACTAGGAAATTAGAAAATTCCAAATATGCACCAGTTTGTAGTGCAGACACAAAAGTGATACTGCAATTACAAAGGTCGTGTGGTTATCACGTAGCCATGAAACAGCCACTGCTTACCTAATCAGAGCTACCCAGGAGGAAATTGTCATGCACAGAAAGTGATCAAGTAACCTTAGAATAATTACTATGAAAATGCAGAACTTCTGGTTTAATCCCAAGTCGGAGAAACACGCATATGCTTAGTTCCAACAACTCCGATATGCTGAGCAGGCTGGCAAGCGCTGAAGTGCCTCGTTAAATGAAGCAAGACCCAAATCTTACACACACACAAAGCACTCAGTGCCTGCCAAGAGGAATTTCATGCACAGTGCTGAACTACACAATTTCCGTTCACTTACAACCCTAACGCTGATAATGCTCAGCTGAAAAGGAAGATAATGAGCTCAAGAGCTCTCAGATCACTGGGTTGGCATGTGAGAATGCCCACCTGTGACCCCAAGTCTCTCCGTGCTTTCTTTGCTCTCCTGCCCTAATAAATGTGCGTAAATTCCAGTTTCACTATAGATTTCCTGACTGTAAATAAGAAATGGAAATTTTTACATCCTGTTGCCCAAAAGTACTGCTTCTTACTTTCCAGCATCACAGTGTGCTGGATTTACCAGCCAGTACACCTGTCTGAGCACTGCAGATGCTCTGGGGCAAGGAAAGCTCCTCCTCAGGAATTCCTGAGGTCTCTTCTATCTCAAGTTATTCTACAATCATAAACCCAGGAATGTCCCCTGCAAACTCCATTGAGTGAGTGCATTTAATCCCACCCCACCCAGCTGCCTTATTTTATTTTGGGCTTGCTCCAGTATTTTGCTAAACATCTGGGATTTACCCTAGGCCTCCCCTTTCCCCTGCCGTGGCTGCAGTTCCCCTAGGTTAAAGAGTCTGCATTATTTTTGTTCAAATTCCCTCTAGAAAAATTAGCTTTAATTACTGCATGGTCTTCACTGGAACCTTTCCAACAAGAGGCACTAAGTGTTTCCTTCCTGAACTTTACAATACTAACAAAGAAAATAAACTCTCTGTGGAAGTGGCACAGCTATGAACAGTCAGCCCTCACAGCTTCATTGCTTCTGTCACTGCACCCTAAACACACAGCACAGTTTTTTAATCTCATGTGGATTTCTGCATACGAGCAGAGACCTCTCCAGGGATCTTTGCAGTTAGCTAGTGTAAAAAATTGCTCTAATTAACAACTCATGCAAAATTTAAAAATACATCCCTTGCAGCCAAGGAATCTGGAGCCACAGAAAAGAACAGGTCTGCAAAATAAACTTTTTGTATGTGATAAAGACACAAAAACATTGGGATTTTTGTTTTCTTTCCATTTTAGAGTTAGGCTTTGGGTCTAAATATATTTACTTCTTTCACTAATGGTTAATCCACTGCAGGATGGTTCACAAAGCTGTTACATATTGCATTTAACCAAACTGCTGTTGGAACAGAGGGTAAAATACGCTGAAGAAAAGCCATTTGCTTGACAGTACTGTTTTAGCTAAAAAACTGCAATACAAAAGGATGATTTCAATCAGTACAGTGCATTGAGGTCACTTTTTTCCAGTATCTAGTTATACAACAATCCAAAGTCATCCTCTTCAGTGGCAGGAGTATTTAAAGATAAGCCAATACTTTTTAAAAATGCACATCTTTATAACCTGAAATTTTCCCCACAGTGTTTTGGACATAACACCTTAAATTTGTTCTGCTAAACTTCGCTATGGCAAATATTTTTCTGCCTTCCTATTAAAAGAAAATAATTATAAAAGCACTGTTGGGAGAGAAGATGCAACACCAAGTCTCAAAGAAAGGCTGCACACATTTCTGAATAGAGTATCTCAAAATTCACAGCAAAATGAATTGCTGTGAGATAATTTATTAAAACACAACTTTTGAGAGATCACCTGCTACAGGCAGAAAACAATGGGCTTCTTACAGGTACAGCAGATCTGAGTCAATATCTGGCACTGCTTAGTTCAGCTACTCTGCAGCTACCTTGGCACTTTCAAGAACTAGGAGCTGAAATTTGCATTACAAACAGGAACAGAGCTCAACAATATATGCATTAATTTTATTAATGCATCTTCTCTGAGTATATAACATACAAGAATCCCTCTAGAATTCAGTCTTACTTTTTAAAATTGAGATTATATGGCAGTACTCAGCAGTACTGTACAGATGTTTAGTTTTATTGTGCTCTTTGAAAGCTATTATTATGTTTGATAGTCATTTAATAATCTGAGGTCATGTAACATCAAGAAGGTACTAAATTAATTTGCCATGGTAATAAATATCTTGCTGGTGAACCAGCAAGATATTTTGAGAGCTGAATTGTTTTAGCATGAAAGAAAGTGAGGTATATCTTACAAACGTAACCTATACTTTTACTACTCAACTGCAGTGTTTTATCTGCATTTTAACCAGGATAAAAAATTAGTGTGCCGTTTGCTGTTGAGACTTCACCTTGTAAACAGAACCTAGGAGATTTGGAGCAGAGATATCCATGAGTTTACCCTTAAGGAATATATTTAATATTGAAAAACACAATTTTACCAACGAAAAACCCTATGATAGAAACAGATTAGTAAAAACATATCTTGCAATAGAAGATATTTAAGTATTCACTATCACAATTAGATAAGTCTTTAATCTCAAAATTTATTACTGGATCTTTTGTACAGAATATTAAAAATTATTAGAGGCAGATACGTTAGGTTTTGACTGAGCCCTCTCTCTCATTCTATGGCCAGAACAGATTAGTCCAGCTTTTCTAGAACAGAAATTTCCAGCAGCCTGAGGTTATCTCCGTTGATAAAAATTAAATGACATATTGTTATTTTTAATTTTGTGGACAGTTTGTAAAAACTTCCACATTGCCTAAATGTTTAAATGTTTATTCTTTTAACAGAAACAGCAACTTTTTAGCTTGAAAAATTTCACTCAGAAAGCTGATAAAAACAAGGCAATCACTCACTGCATTATCAACTCTTGAAACTGATACGACTGTGAACTCATCATTTCTGTACGCTGAGCTGGGTAATACAAACTAAACTCCTAAAAAGACTTTACAATTACCCTGATTAAATGTGTCTATAGTAATTTTTCAATTTGTTGCTTGTCCTGTTTGATGCATACTAAAACCTCCGTTTAGATATGTTACCTTACTGCTCTGGCCTGGTTCCTCCCTCCCTGCCCCAACTCAGACCTGCCACACAAAGCCCTGCAATGCCACTCCACTGGTGCTCAGAAAGCATCTCCAGAGAGTTTGCTTCACCCAAAAAAATCAATTGATTGTATCATCCCAGCACCTCCAGCTCTTCACAGGCTTCTCACGAGCAACTTTCAAGCATCTGCTGCACAATAGCTTGAAAGTAAGACCTGTGCAGGGTGGAAGTGTTTGTCCTGTTCACTTACTGTTCGAGCCAGCCTCACAGTCAGCTTTCCACCTGCCTCAAATTTCAACTGACACATGGCCTCAGACCAGACAGTTGCTTTGGCACACTGCCTGCTCGATAGACAAACGTTTTGAAGACGCAGGAGTTCTAACCCTTCTCTTTCAGTCAGTCTCTTTTCAAAAGTTCTTCCTAATGTCTCACCTAGAAGCTTCAGAACTGATTTGCCTTATTGTGCTCATTAGCACTGACTTCTTGGGGGTGAGGAGCAGAAAGAGGATGCATTTCACTGCTGGTGTGGGGTTTGTGAGCCAGAAACATGGACACCATGTTTGGTTTTGGACACCATAAGCTAAACTCTAAATTGGGAAGCCTGTAGCTAAATGAAACACTACCCCCATTAGCAATCATTTAGTACAGCCTAGTATGGGAAAGAGACATAGAAATGCTTTGGAAACAAATTTCATTGCTTAAAAATAAAAAAACCACCAAATACCAAAACATACATGCCATGTATTTGGGCATGGATACATCATAGATAAGAGAGTTTAGAATAGGAGAATGTTCCTACCCCATAGATTTTTTTAAGGTGGTGTACTGTCTGTCAGCTTCCCCACCTTCTGAGAAACTCCTAAACCACTTCTGGAAAAAAATTCTGGAGAAAACCCTCTCTGCTCTGCTTCACAAGCTGTGATTAATTACCAAAAGGCTGTGGGAGCCTGACAGTGCTCTCCATGCAGGTAGGCACTGCTACCAAAGTTCCCTCTTTAAAGAAAAGCAGTGTTAACCTGCTGGGCATTTGAAAAAACCACCTTCATCACCAGACTTCAACTGCACGGCTGTGTTTACATCTCCACCTCCTATTTCCTTATATTATTTCCATGGCCAATCATCCCACCCCACAGAGCTCAGGCAGGGTGGCAGCTGCTGTGAGTGCAGTGCCAGACCAGCAGCTTGTGGGGACTGAGCACCAACAGGGATATCAATACTGCCCAGCACACCTGGGACCTGCTCGGTGGTGGAAAACAGGAGCAAAAAGGAAGCATGGCTAAAGCCAGCTCCCAAGAAACACATAAATTTAAGTTTTGCAGTTACTCTTGTAACTTCTTTACACAGCAATAAGGACTGAGAAGGGCTATTTCTTTTTCTGCAAAAAGACTACAGCCTTCTGCACAACCCCTCCCGGAACACATGCCGTTGTTCAGCAGACAAGAGAAAATTAGAACTGCATTCACAGCTATTTGTTACAATTTGAGTTAAATAACAGAGAGGGCAGAAGAGAGTCGGTCCCAAATGGTGGCATGTAGGGAAAACCATTCTGCTACATTAAAGATGTGCTTTTAATTAACTTCTCTCTGAATGATTATAATTAAAGATTTTACCACAGGTCTTTTTAGCATAATTACCTTCTATTTCCTTGCACAGTGCACATTCCCAGGAAATGGGAATCGAGATTATTTCTTCATTTAAATACTTCCTCAATTATTTTAGAAGTTATTGCCTTTTAATTCTTTTCTAAATGCGATTTTCTTTGTGCTTTCTTGGTCCTTCTCTGATTCTTACAGACTGTTCCAAGACCTCAAAAATATCTTTCATCTGGTCAGGTGCAATTGTGAGCAGTTAAGAAATTACGGGCTGCATTTTATTATGTTGGGATCCAGAAAAACAAGCTCATAAAGAGAGTTATAAACTTACTTTTGGACTTGGGAATAAATGGCTCATTTTTGTCACTGGTGCCGAACATATGGTACGATTTTTTTTCCGTTTTGTTCTGCAGATTGGTGTCTCCTTTACTGTTGCATTTGTATGCAGGTCTCAGCAAATGGCCTTGTGGCACATCAGCTGTTGCAATGTGCACTGAATGCAAAAGACTGAGCAGCTATCCTGATTTGTTTGAAGACTAATTGTGCAGATCAGTGCATTCAGTAGTGATTGCTTGGTTTCCTACTAATATTTCCACTGATAATATGAAGACATACTGGGAACTGGCAATTGGAAAACAGGCCGAGGGGAGCAGGCTCCTGCTTCCTCTGCACTGCACAGATACACTGGGTCACATTTTCCCCATCAGTCTGAGTTCCCACTGCAGCATGTTATTAAAACAGAAAGATAGAGGTGGCTGAATTTCAAGAAGGAAGGGGAAGAATAATGCACAAAGGAGAAGGATTTAAGGCAGAGCCCTGCCTTCTCATACCAGTTTCTGCCAGCTCTGCAGCAGCTTTTAGTATGCAAGATCTCGTTCTGAATTTCCTCTTAACTGTATCTTCCAGCCCAGGGAAAACAAACAGCAATAACCCAAGAATAAACAGGATCATCCATCTTTTCCTTATTCTTATCTCTGATGATGTTATCTTTATACTGAAATATTATCCAGCCAGTGGCAGTCTTTGGAAACCAGACACCTCTGAAGCAGCACCCCTTGAGACAAAGCACCAGCATTAAATGGCATTTGTGCTGGTTTCAGCTTAACAGGCAGAGTCTCTGGTGCTGATACCACATTCACAGAGCCATCAGTGGTCAGCCCAGCTAAGAAACCATTGGCAAAGAGAGTTCCCCACACTCCTGCACCTGTGTGCACCAGGGAAGTACCAGACAGAGGGATAAGTGAGGCTGTGGTTTCACCTGCACACGACACAGCGTTGCAGATACTGACCTGACTTTCCAGCCACAAGATCTCATTTAACATTTAAATTCAATATACATGTGCAAAAAAAACCCCAAAACTTAAAAGGCATTTAGAATTTATGACATTGCAAAACTAATGTCATCTAATGCCTCTATTACCGTGTCCATCACCCCCCTAACAGGCATTCTATATATGAACATCTACAACAATTCAGCCACCTCTGTAGCTATTGTAATAAAATTCTGATAGCAACTGATGCTAGTAATCCAATTCTTGCTAAGTAAGTCACCATATGCTTTTCAGTTTTGTCTTTCCATGTTAAGGAAATCAACAGAGAATTGAGGAAAAAAATGTATTTCCATCCTGTCAGTACTTCAAAGTAAATAAAGAAAGGAGAATTTTCCGTAAGTCCCTGTTTGGGATCAAACCCCTCTTTTCTTTCATTAGAATCCCTCCTCAAAATTGAGTACCTGGCTGTAACTAGATAAAAATTAAGCCTTCTTTGAAATAAACTAGGATTTCTTTGTGTGAGCTTTCAAAAAAGGCAGAAAAATTCTGTTTATTTAGACTCCTGCTCAGAATAAGACCTTGTTACTGTTGGCTCTTACCAAGAAAGCCTTGAGCATAGGCAGCTTTTGCCAAGAAACACAGAGATCCTTCCTTGTAGAGTAATTCCCAAGCTTTTGGCTGTCTTGTTCCCACAGTGCTTCCTTAGCTGCAGAACTGAGTAAAACTGGTTCTGTTTATATAAGAGCAGATATTAATAGGGCCCATGCATGTTTCCACTGCATGCCATGCAAGGACACACAAAATGACCCATTTAGTTAACACATAGCAGAAGGTTTCACTTAAGTGGCCACTGAGGTGAACAGGGTTAAACAGAAAGCAGAATTTTCACTCGGGATTGATTCTTGAGGCACAAATGAGGAGTAGAGAGGCATAAATCACATTGAAAGTAAGTAACAGGTCTAGATTTCAAGCATTCTAAAAGTTTAGCCCTACAGAGCCTACATTCTGCCCAGTGTCACCTCCCATCTTGCTCAGTAAATGCTAGAGGAAATCTGTATTTCGTGCACTAAACAAAACAAAAAATAAAGTGATACGAACTCAAGAGAAGAAAGGAAGGATGAGCAACAGGTACCTGAACACAAGTTTTGGCAAGGCAGGAGAAGCAAAGTACAAGTGCCTCTCTGCAACAAAGGGTGGCAATCCCTAACCAGAACTGCACGAGCTGATGTGGCCCCAGGGATACCCTAAACATCCAGCCACCTGTACTGCAAAGATGTCATGTGCCTGTAGGAAAGCCTGCCAACACACTGTGCTGTGGGAGCATCCTAAAATTACTGTGAACTACAGAAATCAGAAGAAACTAGGGCTCGTGTGAAAAAGCTTTTGCAATACGTTCCACGGTGGAGTAAAACAAGCTGCTATTGGCACATCTCAGACTTTTAATGAGTCTTTTCTCTCTTTTGGGATTTCTAGGGGCTGCATGTAGTTGGTGTCAAGCCTTCCACATGCTCACATGTTGGGCTGTCCAGCTGATGGGCAGGGTTTTTGTTCTGAGTGCCTGCAGAGAGTGCCAGCAGTGCTTCCTGCAAAGGAAGTGCTGTCACTGCCTGGAAAGCAGCTTGTGGAGACAGACAGCTTGGAGACATGGCAACTCTTTGGCTTCTCAAGAATGACAAGAAGCCAACAAACAATACTTATTTTATATTCAAATCCGAATGAATCCCATCCCAAAGCAAGTGTTTTTAGAATGTTTGAGGAAGATCTCCAGCACACACAGATTTTGAGAATGTATGTTGGCATTCTGTAGGGCAATCCAGGAAATGTAACTTGAGCAGAGCTGGCAGGGAAACCCAGCTCTCCATAACATGCAAGCTCACAGAGCAGATAAAAAGGAAAGATGACATGGGTTGGAAGAGATTTAGGTTCTGAAACAAAATGTGCAGTGTGTTGTGGCAAGAAGTGTAAAATAGGTAGCTAATGTAAAAAGGAATCTGGAGAAAAAAAAGAGAATGCAGGGGTGGGGAAGTGCTGGGAAACTGTCTTCGTGCTTTCAGATTAATCCTGACAATATTATCATAATTTCATCTTTTACCCAATTCCTCTTTCTAGTTGAAAAAGCTAAAATCAACCCACAAATTCACAGAGAAATAGTGGTGGTAAGGCGGAGTCCAGACAAGCTACCTTGGCTTACTCAACTAAATTACAAAGATTTTTATAGGGGACCACCAATACTCAATTCAAGAAAAGTAGCACATAAGGAGAATTACAAAAAGAATAAAAATATGAACCACGTGATAAGCATAAGCAAAAGGGTCAGATTTTAAAGGGTATTTGAAACATTTAAAAGTTACAGTGGATATATTTGAGCTGTCTTCAGAAGGCCAGTGCCTAAAAGCATAATTTAATGTGCATAAACACTTTCAAGTGAGGTGTTGGTGAAATCCTCACTTTGCCCTGTTTCTCAGCATCACTGCCTTTGTTCTTTCACCAGTTGTGGGGTGTTTTCTATTGAGGATAAAAGCACATCTCTGAGCCTGCATTAATACAAGTACAGAAACATCCTGGGTCCAAGAGCAACAGTGCCCAGAGGGGGTGGGGGGTCTGTCCTATTCCCCATCTCTGACCCACTAGACACAAGCAAAGCAGAGCTGAGGCAGGGGGCTTAACAAAGGGATACATTTTCTCTCCTCTTCCTGCACAAGACAAGAACAGTGGGGATTGCTTTTTTTAGTTATGCAGTTCTGGACTTAAATCCAATGAGCACAAAGTGATATTAACTGCTGGTTCCCTGAGTTCATGCTCACTGAAAGCAGAATGGCATCTGTAAGAACACTGTATTTGCACTGACAGCATCGTGCTGAGAGCCAAGTAGGAAACCAAACCTCTGAGATGTTGTTCTGCTAGTTGAATGAGACACGTTATCAGTCCAGTTCTGATAAGAAATTTCATCAAGGACATAATAAATAATTCCCAGAAAAGCCTTATCAAACCTTGCATACAGACATACTCATTTCCTACTTTAATGAATTTATATTCCTCACCTAAAAACAGGCCTGGCTGAACAACTGCCTTTGACCCACACTGAACAAGCAAAAATCATGTGGTAAAGAGCATTGAGTCAGCAAAAGCTTACCAGAGCTACTGAGACAGCAGGTACACACTTCAATGCTGCCTTCAGAGGTGAAGGAGAAGACTCAGAAAAACTTCAGCAGAAATAAAATAGTTCAGGAATATCTGACTTCTCCAAGGGGAAAAAGAGACAAGTCCTTAAAATTAATGATTCTTGCAGCTACTTTGATGGCATCAAAGTCTGGAAAACATCGAATATAGTGGCAGCAGAGAGAATCCATCCCTGTGGTATCACTATATGTTACAGAAGAAGTTAACCAGCTGGTGAAGAAAAACTTGAAAAGGGATATGGAAACATAGTATTAAAAAATGCATACATCACATTGAACCATTAATTCAACCCATTCTGCAACGTGCCTGTGTCTGCCAGTGCTGCAGTTAATAGCGAGAGCATGAAACTCAGAATGCAATTAAGTCTTGGGAGAAGCACAGTTGGAGGCTGTGCCAGTTTCTATGGCAACCTGAAAGGCTCAAGACTAGTAACAGGAGATTAACTTAAAGGCAAGATAAGTACATAAATATAGCTCTCGTTTACCATTTTCTCTGCTTCCAAATGGGCCATGTATTTTCAATTTAAACAATACAGATATGCAGTCACATGTCCTACTTGCTATTACCTAGGGAAAAAATAGCCTTTGAAAACACCCTGACATAAAAATTCTGACAATTTCAGAATTGGGGAATCGTCTAAACTCCACTAATTATTGAATCAAAATGGAAAGCACTGAGCTTGAATGCTGCCAGGGGATTAGAACGAGGCTTCAGGATAGAGAACATGACAGCCATAATAAGAGTTTGCTGATGTCAACACACTGCACGCTTATGAACAAATCCTCTTGACGTGTTTTTCTGGATTACTGCTCAGATCAGGTTTTAAGTCTCCAAAAGAGCGAGAGCAAGATTAACAAGAAATTTTTAAGCACTACAGACCTTTTTTCTTTCTTTTCTCTTTTAAATATTCTCTCAAATAAGAAAGAATATATCAGAGAAACCTCATCCAGTATTTTTCCTGGCACTTTGGAGCTTTTATTCAAAGGTTCAGCTGAGACTGCAGTCACTCTTTTGAACTCCTGTCCACCTTACTTACAAATAATTTTTTAAAAGTGCATTAAAGAGAGGCCACATCCCCAGTGCAGTCACTTGCTCTGAACTTGTTTTGCTTCATCATTTAAAAACAACTAGTACATGCATAGCACATTGAGGAACATGTATGTATCCAGTGTGGGGAGTACACTACCAGAAGAAATGAAAGCTGTCACATTAGCTAAATTAGCAGTTTAATTAGCAGCCACATTAGCTAAATAACTGGTCCAAGGTGATTTAACCCTCTCCTGAGTAACACAGATCTCACACTGGCACCACTGCCAAGATCTGGGCAGTCCTGCACAGTGTCTGTGAGTGTCAGATTTGTGACAGAAAAATAGCACCACCCCTACTACACTATTATTTGGTGGATTAACCCAGTGCATGGTTAATTCACAAGGTGTGCCAAGGATTACTGAGGAATAACACAAGTCCCTTGGGCTGGCCTGACCATGCCTTCAAACCCTCATGCAGTTCTACTTGCACGGTGAGCATTTTTGGTTGGAATTTGTTGATATGTTGTCTGTTTGAGGAGAGAATGCAGACACCCTGCGAAAATGTCCGGAAGTCACTGTTACGTAATTCAAATGCGTGTTCCACTTCACTGAAGACATTCCAACCTGCTCATGGTGATATCTAAGCACCACCTAGAGTGGTGAGGTTGGCATAGCAATATTAAAGGCCGGACTCTATGATCTTGGAGGTCTTTTCCACACTTGATGATTCTGTTATTCTATCCACAATGGAACCTGTGCTCTGCTTCTGCTGTGGTGGGAACTTCCCTGTTTAATGTCCAGAGCAGAAGAAAACAGTAATCTGTTATTTTTTGTCAAGAGAAGGCTTTGGGGTGACCTAATTACAGCCTTCCTGTACCTGAAGGGAGCCCACAAGAGAGATGGAGAGAAACTTTTTACAAGAGCATGTAGTGATAGGACAGAAGGGGGAATGGCTTCAAGCTAAATAAGAACAGGTTTCCCTTCTTAGGGGAAGAAAAACCAAAACAAAACCCAAAACCGAAACAAAACCCCACACTTTGCAACAAGACCTGCAGTACCAACCTGAGATGTGTTGAAGTAGGGAAGAAATTTTGCCATCCCTGTCTATGAGGAACAATATACATCACCTCCATCAGTATAAAACCTAATTTAGAGATAGGTGACTTCTCCTTGCTTTAATATCATTTTAGACCAAGAACCACTAGTTTATAAAGTGTGAAATGAGTTGTAGTGAAAATTTCCTCCCATTGGTTTTAATTTAACAAGGAACACAAAATAAAAATCTCTCTGAATAAAAATAATGTCTCCGATGCCAAGCATTGGTTCTACTTTGTAACATCAGTAGTTTCTAGGAGGTATATAACACACTGAGCTTCAAGAAAAAGGATTGGTAGAGGAGGCAAAAGGGAAAAAAGAAAAGGGAACACCTAAAGACCTTGTTTCCAGAATTAATATTTCTTTCAGAGTGGAAAAGCTGCAACAGGGTGAGATGAGGACCCCACTCTCAACTTCTTCATTGAAGTGTAGGTTGTTGTCAAAGAGTTAATTTTTCCTTCTGTTTTCCATTACTTCCCATTTTTTTCTCCCTTTCAACTAATTGAAAAGCCACAATTGAAGGGTATTCAGGGACTGCAGCAACCCTTCAACTCTGAAGTTCATTTCAACTAAAAAAAAAAACCCAAAGCTATACAAAAATGTCAAAGGAAAGATAAAATATTGTAGAATCCATTAAGTGGGAAGAAGTTGAAGAGATCCATCATTCCCTTCAGTATTCTTAGGAGCTGACCTGTCCTGTAATTGAAGTTACCATATCCCACTTTGAAGAGTTTCTTTTCTCTTTCTGGAGTGGCTGTGGCAACACCAAGGTCCTCAGGAGAGACAGCTTAGAAGGAATATAAAAAATGCTGCCCTCCTTTGCTGCAAATAAAGGGCTCTTTATTTTTTTCCTCGATTTTGACTCAATATGAACTTCTCTACTTTAAAGGAGTAAAGTAGGCTTCACTGGAGGAAAACGTAAGAATAACTTAGAAATGTGTGGCTCGGGTAAAAGATCTCAGCAAAGGGTTTGAAAACAGAAATCAGAGCAAAGCTTTGCAAAGTTATTTGTACGGGGGTTCCAGTTGGTTGCTTTGTTGGGGTTTTATTAGGGTGATAGATCTGGGGTTTTTTCTAAATCATGGTTTTTGCAGATCCCAAACACTTCTCAGAAACTGCGTATCTGTGAATTTTAAGCACACAAATGATTCATCTCCTCCCCGTTTTGCTATAATGAAGCAAACTGACTTCATAAAGAATGACAGTTACATGGATCTGGATTTGCTGTAGACATTGGAAACAAAGAGACTCTATAAAGAATGACTTTTTCATGGATGGGACTTCAGATTGCATCTGCTTATGCTGTCTCTGGTCAGAAAGATCAATGACTTTGTTACCACGTGAATACAGGGAATAAGAAACACTGGGAAAGAAATCAGCTGTGTTTGCTGCTGCTAATAACTACATTATGCTCCAGACAGATCCAGAAAGAGATTTTGTGTTGGTTGACAATTTTGCCTACAAATACAAAGTGACTAAAATCGTTTTTATTCTACAACTTGCAAGAAGATTATTTTCTTCGTAATACACAAATTACTGAGAAGAGAAAGGCATGCACAGCTCCATGATTCTCTAAAATACAGCAACTTGCAGGTCTGTAAACAGCAGTTTACACAAGTTCTTTAAGCGTCTAACATGAACCATGTTTGGTGGTTGCAAAGGATAATTAAATAGATACAGCCATTTATTGTTCTGCAGCCCATTTAATACTGATTTTAAACACAGTTTGTCTTCTCCCACCCTCCACCCCAACCAGCACTTTGGCTAAGCTTGGAAGGTATCATGGAATATAAGTGATCAGCAAAATAGCCAGGAATTAGACTAAACATTAACAACATCAAAGCAAGAGTTCGAAGAAAAGTCAAGCAGCAGATCAGATACTTAACCAAGGAAATATTTCGTTCATCCATCATTTCTTGCAATTAAGTGGTAGATTGCTTGCTATACTTTCTTAGTGAAAATAGGCAAAAGACAAACGTATTTTTATAGCTTCTGTATGGTTTTGAATTGCAGTGTGCTCCGTATAGCCAAATCCAGCTCACTCTCTATTAGTGCTGTGTGTTCCTCTTGTACTGACCAAGGAAAAGGTTATGAAGGTCAAAGCTATCCACGGAATTCTCAGACAGTCTGGAAATAAAATTAGAAATCAGGGAACTAAAATGTGTCAGTAAAGAGTTCTAAATCACAATTTCTTCACTTGATCTCTACCACAACTCTACAAAAATACTAAAGCTGTTGTATTAATCACCAGTAGACCAAAATGTTTCTTTTTTATTCTTTTTTTTTTTCTTTAAGGTAAATTTTTTTTCTTTCGGTGTAGTCCCATTCAACTTAATGTCTTTGGTGAAGAGTAAAAGAACACATACAAAACTCCTAAAGCTACAGTGTTTAGGGCCTGTAAAGGACTCCTTATGACATCTTCTGCCCTCCTCTACTTGGACCTCTACTCGTGCAGCTTTCCCACTGCCCTGCCTGAATGGCTGGCACAGGGATCAGCCTTTCCCTGACCGCTCTCCTGCCTATGCCAGGCAGAGGTGCCAGCACTGCCCATCTTGGCAAACCTCAGCCTCTCTCAGCCCCTCCATGGGCAAGAAGGAGCAGAGGTCAGCTTGAAGCTATAGAAGATCTGGCTCCCTGCTCTGCCCAGCTTCCCATGCATAAGAACTGCCCAAAAGCTGAGTTCCTGTGGCTGCTCTCACACACAGCCAGTGACACCAGCAGCTCCCAGGCAAAGTTCCAGTTGCATACTGGAAGCAACAGTGGATCAAACAGCAGCAACCCGTCAAGTATTTCCTTTTCCTAGCAGCTTCCAGAAAAACTCAGTCCTGAGCAGCATTCTTTGCAAAACCATCCCCAGGCACAGCTGACTACCCCAGCAGTTGGCAGAACAGCCTAAGGCCCACACTATGGTTCCTTCACCAGCCAGAATCCTTGTGAGCACATCTGCAGTCCCCTGGGAATAGGGCAACATCTAATTAAAGCAGATGGTCAGTGAAAATTCAAAGGTCAGGATTAAAGTTGCTGGCAGAACCTCAGCTTCAAGCATCCATCTGAACTACCAGACACCGAAGCCAACCCATGCATGCAAAGCCAACTGCAATAACGTTTCCTTAAATTAAAAATGGTCTTGGAATGCTTTTTCCACTTATTCCTCCCCAGTTTTTTTCCAAATTTTTTTTTTTAAGAAGATGTATCAGTAAATCAAAGCAACTTGGACTTTAATTTTCTAACCACATATCCCAGGGAACAGGTGTAGTACGCAACTCCACCACGCATTTCCTTTTGTTTCTCATGGTTTTTGGCGCAATTGCACTTATATTTTTACTACAGGCATATTTCATCCCTTTCCTTCTCATAACAGAATAAAAAGGTACCCAGCATTTGATAATTCTGGAAACTATCTAGCAAAACTGCCAACTCATGAACATGCATTTCCATTTTTACTTGAAGCGAATAAATTAAACACCGCAGGCTCCACTCTGCAGCAGGAAACCAAATAAACTGGGAGAGAGGGAAACTGCATTAGGCTCTAACATGCTAATGTCCTTTCAAGATTCAGCCGAGCCTTTCTGCATGCAAGGCGATAAGTGCCTGCCCTATTCTTCTCTCAATTGGTGTTAAGTGCTTAAGGATGTTTGCATATTTGCTAGAGTAGGTGAAATAAACTAATTAAAGACGAACAAAGCAGTCTAGGAACTGGCGGGTGTGGGAGAGGCAGCTCGAGGGGAAACTCTGCATTCAGAATATGCCTATTGAATTCACTGTTGCACAGGTCTGTAACTAACTACGGTTAAATGAACACGATTAACTACTGTTAAAAGAAAAGCTAGATTTCTTTATTTTTCCCTATTTTTTTTTTAAACAGTAAATATTTTTTCAGGTTTTCATTTTACTCTACATTTCTTGCCTCTTTTTCTGAAAGCATTTCTCACTTTCGACCCTAACCTTGCATGAAGTAAAAATCCACTAAGGGTTTTAAATAACGTCTTTCTTCTCCCCTACTGTTACAGCCAAAGGCAAGTCTAAATGCTGAAATATTTTACGCTTATATATCATAAGCCTTTCAGTAATTTTTTTTTTCCCAAGGGCTGGTTTTCCTATCAAAGACTTCACTTCTGATGTTTTCTTCAAGATGTCTTTATCATCGGCAAACAACTCAAATTGCCCGTGTTCACCAAAGAAAATGAACTCAAGAGTGGTAAGAGATTTTATTGGCAGTCCTGCTCAGGTAAGGAAGGTGACAGAAGCATAAAATAGGAGAGGCTTGCATTTCATAATGGTTTGGAGGTGAACTTATACCCTTCCTTCATGCCTCTCTGATATCAATTAATTATCTGAGGAAGGAACAGGCTGATGCTCTGATACACTACAAAAATAGAAATGCAATACCTAATTTTAAGATAGGTTCTCAGAACACATTAAAGGGTTATGTTCAAAGGAAAGAACAGCTCTGGAGTTGAGAGAGAACAATGCTGACACCACGTGGAAGAAAACGCTGCTGGCTCCTTCCTCTACTGCTGCACCTTGAGATGCCTGAAAAATCTTTGAGTTGGATCAGGCTTTGTGGTAAATGTTTTAAACATCAGAGAAAGACCATGCAGATCCTCTGAAAGCAGAGGTCTGTGTTATTCTAGTGGGTACAGCAGCCGATTAATTACAATCTTCTTCCTTGTGGTGTAGCTGATGTTTGTAAGCAAAGCAACTGGCTGCTGCTGTGAATGCATCAGGTACTGCTGCCCTTCACAAACTGCAGATAAACATCCCTCATCTGTTATCTATGCAAGTTCTGTAAATCTGACTATGGTGGGAGCTTTGATATGCTCCATTCTCAGCCAAACTGAAAACGGGCTTTCACAGACTAAGTAACAAAGGTGAGACTCCACCGAGCTGGTTTCTGTGCCCACACTGCCTTCAAAACCATGTTCCAAGACAGGAAAGGCCTGTATCAGCCACCAGTTTTGGAGAGACCTTCCCTTCTCATGCACTTTATACCCTTATCAAACAACAGCCAGTGACTAGTGTAAGCAGCTCGTGGGACTGCCACTGTTCCAGTGGCGGTGACTGCAGTAAAGCCTCAGCATTTCAGCTTGACAGCTCCCCTCCCCCGTGCTGGAGCTGCTTGTTACAGTGAAGTACAGCCAGTGGTGCTCTCGCTCGTCACACAGTGCACACCCTCTCCTGCTGAGCTTCTCTCCTACTACAGCCTTACCCAGACTGAAAAAACCCAGAAACTTCTACGTACTGGGGAGGGGAAAGAGAGGAAAGGGAAACAGAGCAGCACAACCCACCTGGGGGGGTTGAAGTGTGACAGCAGTGCCCCAGAGCACTTGTCCAGCAAGTCAAGAGAAACCCCCAGCAATGCTGGAGCAAACATTAAATCAGTGACATTTCCTCCACACCCTGCAGTTCCCCACAAAAGGAGAGCAGGCACACTTGTCCTTTCCAAGTTACAGATCTCCAGTACAAAGGCTGGGCTACTGCAGATCACAGGCATAGCACAGAAAAGCTCTATTCCTTCCACCCACAGGCAGCAAGGCTCTGGCACTGAACACCTACAAGGAGTAATGAGTACTCCATCTGAGCTGTTTCAAGTCAAACTCCCCCAGCCTACAGCAGTTTTCATCAAATCCTTAAGCCTACAGTCAGTAACATATTCTGCTCTGCTTTTCCAGAAGACAAGAAATACATCTTTACAATTTACTGGCCACAGTGGTTTTGGGGCTATAGGTCCTACTTTGATCTCTATGACTGGCTTTTGTCATCCAGTCTTCTGGATTGGTCAGTACTCAAACAGAAAATTAAAATGTAATGTTTAATGAGTCCATATTTTAGCAAATTTATAAAGAATAGGGAAAGGAGTTTTTCTGTGGAATGGGAAATATTAAGAAGTCCTTCTATAACATAACAGCAGTCCCTACAAAAACACTGACAAATCTCCTGGCACTTTACATGGTACACACAGGATTTGCTATGTTCATGCATAAAACCAACTAAAACATACCATTGCTAAGGAAAAAACTTAAATGAGAGAAAGTAATCAACACTTCTACCACTTTGAATTTAGAAAAAAATGTTAAGTACACAAATAGGAAATAGAACTATGTTCCCCTATCCAGAAAAAACTATTTTGACACGACTATTTAGTCTAACCTGGAAACTTCAGATAATGAGATAACATCTGGTTGGTTGGTTGTTCATTTGTTCTGAAAGGTTTCAGCTCACTCAACAAGAATTGTCATGGGATTAGCAAAGTAAAACATCAGTTAAATTACTGCTGTCATCCACACTGAGGAGGTTCCATTTGAGAGACCACAATTCTATTTCATGACAGCTTCACATGCGAGTGAGGCACCACATTTTTTTTCACAGAACAGAGTTAATGCTGAAACATCCATTTTCTCTTTGAAAAAAGCTAAACCCACAAGATTAACAAAGCTCTCCAGACCACCAAAGCCTTCCCAATAAAGCCATAATTCGAGTAGATAAAGAATCCATTAAATATTTAGTTGCACTCTTCTGACTAGCTCCAAACCACACTACAGTTTCAGGATTTCATTCTGAGTTGTCTGTGGTCAACCTGCAGGTCCAGGATAGTGTCCAGCTCCACTTGGTCCAGCTGCACTTCCCCATCCCCCTGGACCTCTGCAATCCCTTCATAACAGGGTTCTAAGGTTGTAGAGAGCAGCCTTGCTGCTATATAGTGAAGTACGCATAAGAGGACAAAGGAATAGAACAAGAAATGAGACTCCTTTCCTCAGGGTGTAGGCACTTCCCCTAACCAAACCCATGCTTTAATGGGGAGACAAGCAGTGGCTTGTAAGCACCCATAAAGTCATGCTCCTGTTTGTTTGCAAGACAAAGGTACTGTGCATAAATCAGGAAGGATTTATCTATGACTTCTGTACAAAGAAAAGATACAGAAGAACATTCTTGGACTAGATGCAGAAAAAAAAAATCCTTATTCAACTTTTATCTGGAATGTAAGATTCAGAAATGACAAATTGCTATTAATAAGGTTCATAATTAAATTACACTACAGAAGTTAAGATAATCTTACACACCTCCAACACAGCTTATGATATTCCTTGGGTTAAACTCAGTTATCTAGAGAGGCCTCAAGTAAAAACAAACGCCACGGTCCTAGCTGGTTTTTAAATAATTATTTAAGCCAAACATGAAAACAGTTTAGTACCAGTGCAACTTTTGAGCTAGGACAGAAGGTTATAGGACAGCTTTAAATGCTAGTGAACCCTCAGGAGTGGTGGAGTGGAGGGGGGATAAAATTAAAATTCAAATAAAATGCATTGAGAAAAAACCACAGACACAACCCCAGCCTGGCGGGATTTTACAGCATTCTGACTGTTTTAAGGGACAAAGTAAATATATACAACGTACAGGAAAAAAAAGGACAAGTTAAAATACATCATGGCTGGGATATAAGTTTTAGATCACTATCTTTAGGTAGAATTGGTGGCTGTGAATAGTCTGCTGTCCAGACCAGGGTAATAGTTCTGAACCATTAAAATGGTGCCTTTCAAAAACTTGCAAATTCTTCTCCCAGTCTGAATTCTTCTGTCAGTCTGAATCAGCCAGCACACACAGAGAAAGCGGGATGGCTCCTGGCACTTCAAGACACAAAGAACTCTGCTCAGAAAAAGAAATACATCTGCCCACTTCAGCCCACAAACAACACAACTGAAGGTTAACTCTTGTCAGCTGTATGGCACGCCTGCCAGATTGGCATGGCTTTAATTTGACAGAGATCAGGTTAACTTAAAATGTTAGAGTGGGGGAAAAAAAAAAAAAAAGGACACCTCAACAACAAATTGAGAGGAATTAAGTAGTCCAAATGCAAGTATCTGTGTAAAAGCCAATAAAAACAAGTTCCATTTCCAGGACTCAACAAGGGATCTGAGCCAGGTTTGCCATTTCACTTTTTGCTTGTTTTACTGGAAGAAAAACATGGACTTTTAATATGTTTAGTTTGTAAACCTAACTTTGATGTTTCTAGTTTAGTGGACCTTGAGCAATTGTTACATTATGAAGGATGAAGGGTACCTATCCAATATGCTGGGTTTCCTGCCAAAGATTACAAAAACAAGATCAGCCACAGAATACTGAATTCCCTTCTCACCCACAGATGGGATTTCTTTCATAAGCTTACCTCAGAGCAGGAGAGTGCCCCATGGCTATGCCTTGTCTGAGGTTTTATTAAAGAACTTGAAAGGAGCTTTTCAGCAGAATTCTTTCCCACATCACCACAATTCCAGACAGACTCTGACATTTTGCAGAATTACAGGGAGTGAAGCTGGTTCTAAAACAAAAGCACCCCAAGTGAAAGCCAGGTTTCCTGGCTCGTCTAATACCTTTCCAATTTCCTTTAGCTGCTGATGCTTCCTCTAGCTTTGCAAACAGAAACATGTATCTTGGGACAGCTAATATTTTGACTTTGTGTGTTCATTTGATTATGGGTTTCAGAAACTCCCAGAGGTGGTAGTGACATGGGACTTCTTCAGAGAGAAAGGGGAGCTGGGATTGTGAACTCCAACCCTACCTTAGTGTGAAACAATCCTAGTGTTAGATTTGGGGCTGTGTCTTGTAGCACTGAAGCAATATTTTAGAAACATCCTTTTATCAGTATACTCTGTTCTTTATACCTGCTTCTGTTACAGGTTTTATTTTCAAAGAAAGTTCCAAGGAGCATTACAGCCCCAATATTCCGTTTGGGATACGTAATTTGTTCTAAATACTGAATATGGCCTTGTGTTAGAAGTCTGCTAGTTTTCCTTAACAGGGATACTTGGAGAAAGAAGCCAGAAAATTAAGGGGTCATAAACATAAACATCATCATCCACATTTACATGCAGTGCTAATCTCCTCCACAGTCCATCACTTGACCTGGCACACTACTGCCAGCCTCATCATGAACCACAAGGCTCACAAAACTGCACTGTGCAGTATTAAACTGCAGGGTTTGCTACAACATTTCCTTCATGTCTTTTTCCAAAAATCAATTTCAAGTTAAGCAGCAATGATACACCACAGCTCAAAGTGAAAACAAGATTTATATTGACCCTTTCTCTAAACCAGGATTTGTCTATCATGTTTCTTCCACCGGGAGGTTTTCAACAAAGAGGCAAAAAAGGAATCAAAGTGCTAACAATGTTCTAAAAAAGACAATGCCCAAGGAGAGGCTGGAACATACATGGTGAGTTCTAAAAAAGAAAAGAGGGGTTTCAAACCTTCTGATTTTGCTTTCCTGCATCACCAATGTATAGACAAATACACACACAGAAAATAAAAACTGCTTCACTTGGAGAAAAATCCAGTGGCTTTGATCTAACACAGCTTGACATTAATATATTTAAAGTGGAACAGCTTGGGATTTTCTCTCTTGACCTTCTGCTTCTGCACTTGCATTTTTTTTCAAAATTAGAATTTTAACTCTCATGTTTCCTCTCCAGCTTAGGTATATCATGAATATTTACACTGCTGGCTACAAGCTAAAGTCATTAATTACGCTGTGTATAAGCAAATACATTTCCAGTTCTGGGTTTCAACCTAATTAAGCACTTTTGATTTCTTGCTGAACCAATTACTGTAACTTTCTTACCTGAAGGCCATCTGCTTGTCTCTGTGAGAAACAAGGGTTCAGGTCAACAAAAAGCATCTCCTGGTGTTGAAGCAAATACAACAGGAGGCCATTGTAAAGCCTTTGTTCTTCACAAGCCAAGGGACTGACAGGAATCCTGATGAAAGAGGAGATGGATTAAGCACAGAAGCTCGCAGAGCAGGGGCTCATCATGAGTCACACAGAGAGCCCTCCCTGTACCCGAGATAATTCAACAAAGCAGAAATTGCTGGGACAGTGACCACCCACTGTGGTCACAGCACCTTTGGTGGGTTCACAGCACCAGGACACCTCCACAGTGACAGAGCCCCAGCTTTGCTGCAATGGTTCACAACACAACAAATCTTTGCGGCAGCACAGCACAACAGTTAGAACCTGACAGTAACTCAGACATGAGGTTTGCAAAATCAAGGATGAAAAGGACAGGGAAAAAAAGCCCCATCTGCCATTGCTCACTGGCATTGGGATGGAAAGAGTGGTTTTGTTCTACCTTAATTTATGAAGGTGAACTTTGATCACCAGAATGTCTTATTACCAGAACTGTCTGAAAAAAAAAAAAAAAAAAAAAAAAAGAGGTAACAAACTGCTTCAGTGTATTAATTTATAAATCCACAGACATATTGTGCAGTGGAAATTCCAGATGCTCCTACTAACCATGTTGAGTTTGGGTTGGGTTTTTTCTTTCTTGCTTGCTCTCTCCATATTTTTGGGGTTTTCTAATGAATAACAGTTGATTTTGTACTATCCTGGTCAAGTCAGAATAATTTAATTAAAGGGATTCTTTATATAGGACTCTAATCCCAACCCCTGAAGGACCTGTGTATTCCCCCCACCAACTATTTGGGAGCTTGGAGAGCATTTACATAAATGCTGTGGCCTTAATGGAGCTTCTCCAGCCATGCTGCACCAACTCAGTTCCACTCAGCACAATATTAATATTTAAACAAGAAATTCATAAACTCTGGAGATTAATGTGGAGCATAAATACACCAGTCTTCCATTTGCCAAATGAGTACATTCATTATTCATCTGCAATTTTAAAGTACAAATATACACATTAGGCCCAGTCCAGTTGCTTTCATTCATGTTCCTCTTTAGTAAACTTACTGTTGTTTCTGTAAGAACTTGCGTTTGGGATCCTTTTGAAAGCAGAAGGTTTAAGCAGAATTATAGCCAGGTACAACATAGAGAGATTTACCGGATGAACCACTGTGTCATCAGTTCCTTCTTTAAGATTAGTTAACATTTCTCTTTCTTGGATTCCTACTTTTCTTGGGACAGACTCAGTTTCTCCACAAAAAACAAGGCTGCTTGTAAAACGTGGTTGACTAAGAAATAGCCTTTGCTGCATACAACAATCCTAAGAGATTATTCATAGCTTACCCAAACATCAACACCCTCAGCTCACAGACCAGACAAGCAATATTTTTAGTCCTTTGTCTTATTTTTCAGCTTCTTTCCTTAGCTTAGACATCTGCTCCCAAACCCACCTCTAGCAGCTGTTAACTCCTTACCAGAAGGAGCACTGCACAAGCTACTCAGGAAGACTAACAGTTCTCAGCCTTTGAGTCCTCCTTTCCCTGATTAGCAGCCTGTGTTTGGGTGCCCAGTTCCCATTTCATCCTAAAACAGATCTAAGCTATAGACTGGATAAGACAGCTGACTCCAAATATCAATGTCTCATCAGCAGATACTCATGGGTGGCAACAGGTGTGCATTACAAATATAGAGAATACACTTTTAGTTTTCTCTGCAGCCACTTTCCACAATGACTTAAAATTCATTTTGTAAAATAGTCACTTCCCGCCTCTTCAGATACTTCTGCCTCTAGCAGAAACTCCATTATTGGGGTGACAGTAAAGGGGAACCAGGTTCCCACACTGCTAAATCCAGGAACATGATCCTAGGAAGAGCAGAGCTACTGAGGTGTATTCTGCACTTCCCCATAAAAGCCCTGTAATCAGTTGTAGTACAGATCACAGGGGAACACTCACTACAAATAAGAAACAAGGAAAACTTGATCATCAGGAATTAGCTACTGGTTTTCCTGAGTGAGTCTAAACCTTTCAAAGTTGATTTGCCACATAGTGCAGGTTAAAAAGTCCACACAGTCCCTTGCCTTGGCTTTGTCCAGGAGATCTGCCAAGGTTCCCTGCTGCCACAGGCTCGCTGCAAATTTACAGAAAGAATGAGTCAAAGTGAGTAGAAGCAAACAGCTGGCTGGCTGGAGTCCTTGTGCACTCATGCAAGAATTACTTTCTGAGACCAGTACTAAAAATCTCTTTACCAAGATGAAGCATAACAAAGTATCTACAGAAATTTAAATAACATCACTCAAATTTCTGATAAAGGAGTAGCAACACCGTCTCCTTGGTATTTACAGATACTAGGAGGACAAAAACAGTTCACAAGGAGGATGAATAGCAACAGAAATAAATAGTTCAGAGCGTGAGCAGAAAGAAATCAACAATAGAAAAGTGGAGCTTAGCAAAGAAGGTCTGGGGAGTAGCCAGCCTGAGACGGAAAGGGTGAGGACATGAAAGCTGCACTGTGAAGATGTTAAGACTGTGTAGCAAAAGAACAGAAAGAGATGCGAGGGTCTAAAATCTAAAAGAAAAGCCATGTGAATTGTGATGGGGAAGCAAGCTTAACTTGGTGCCACTGGGGAAAACAACATGAAGGAGAAGGACACAGAAGAAATCAGAAGGATCTGATTTTCAAAGGAGACAAAGGCAAAACCAAAATATTTTACTCAGTTACACTTTTTCCGAAACATTCCTTCTTTCCATACGCCCACTCTGGGTCCCACCACCCTGAACAGGGAGCACATGTACTAATAATATACTAACAGAATTCTTTCACTGTGAATATTTCAGTCAAATATTCAATTAAAGCAGTGTTAAAGTAAGGGGCTGCAACAGATTAAAAATAGGTAAGAGACAGCTTATTTCACACAAATTCATTCCTTTTCACACAAACAGTAACATCGGTTTTCTAGCACTTAAAAATCATGATACTAGTTTTCCATGATCCTCTAACTAGGCTTTCAATATAATACCTGTGCTAAGCCTTACAATTTACATGTTACAATAGCAATAGCTACTAATCACAAAGTATGTGCAATTTAGGCTTACAGTGTATAAAGTTTAATATTCTACTTTTGTGTTCCCAAGGCCCATATGGGTTCCATGTTCCAACTACTGAATGTTCCTACTCGGTCACTTCAGTGAAACTATAAGCATGACAAGTTTCCACAAATAAAAGTGCCAAAAGATTGAGATAGGTGATAATCATAGACAGAATTTACACTCAAATATAAATAGAGATAAAATTTAAGGTAAAAAGGCTCATGAACAACTTAGTTTAGTTGTTTAATGTCAAAGAAGGAAGAAGCAATTTCACAAAAATGCAGATTGCCAGAATACGTGAAGAACAGTTTTAACACCTGCAATGAATTTGTGCCGTAAGTGGAGCTGACATTACCTCCACAAGGTTAATCCCAGAGATTGCACAGAGCACACATTTCTGCGGATTAGATCTAGAAGTGTTTCTTTCCATAACCTTCACATTTACACTGAACGACTATAGCAAGTACTACCCAACAGGTCTCAATTTCCTACATTCTGGCTGCCAAATGTTTCATAATGTGCCAGATAATTGCACTAATTCTTGCTCTGAAAGACATAAAGGATATTTATGACCTTTTCCCCCGTGTCAGCAGATATCATTTGCCACAGCTGACTACCTTGAATTTCGCTGCTGTACAGGACAATACAAATGATTTATTCTGAAACACTGAAGGCCTCAGATCACTCAGCAGGAAGTGGTATAGAGCAATCTCACTGACAGTGCCAGTTGCAAGGCTCTCCTCCCTGCCCAACTACCAAAAAGGTGATTTTTCATAACCCTAGGAGGTAACTCACCAAGCACAGCACCAGTCAAATATTTTACAAAGAAAAAAAATGAGCTCCAGCTTTACTGGGTTGTCTCCTAGAGCCAGTGAGATCAGAATGACTGTAAAAAGGTGAAGTTAACATTTATAGGGCAGACATACTTTTATTTATGGTAGCTGTTGTCTTGACGGGTCACTGGCAGGGAAACCCGATGCTGATTGCTTTCAAGGCTTCTCAGAGAGGTCATTGCCACAAGCACTCAGTTTAGCACCGAGTGTACTTTAAAAACCAGGCAAAAATACATGTTCAGAAGTATCTGGGCCATGTCCCAGAGGAGTGGGACATTTAAAAGCTGAAGCAGTTCATCAATCAATAAGGGAGCATACTGGATTCTTATGTGCAGATACAGGAATCGGTGGGCAGGCATTGGGATAACTGGGGAGTGGAGATAAAGGAACAAAGTCTCCTTGCATGGGTGTGCATGCACTAAAGCCCCAGGTGACAGCAAATGTCACCTGATGGCAGAAGAGTGACAGGCAGTGAAGTGTTATCTGAGTTAGTGTGGGGATCAAGGGATAGATTCTTGGTGAAGGCCTTTTAGCATCAGCCAATGTTTATAAGTATCACCACACAACTAATCCGAGCACTGATAAATAAACCTCCTCTGTCTCCACTCATTTACTAACTTTAGTATGCAGGTATTAAGGAACTTGGGGTCTGGTTGCAAAACTGCTTTGTTCCATTGCTGAATACCCTTCACGGTGAGGCCTTTTCCTAGAGGACACAGTGGCATAACTCCAACCCCACCACATCGTCTTAGATTCGTTTCCCCTGCTGTTCTTTTGCTGAAGATACAAACTTGTATCACCTGCAAAGGTCAAATACTGGTAAACCTGGTAATAAACCCGCAGAGCAGAAGAACAGAGACCACATACAGAGATCTGTGAAACAGCAGTAAGGTTTAAAATTACAGTTCCCCAAAACAAAGCCTGTCATTGATGCTGTGTACCAATTTTGCTGAATATATACTTTTAAAATGAACTTGGCTTGCCACAAACTAATAAACAAAACAAAAAAACAAACAAAAACAACAAAAAAAAAACCCACACCCAACTGAATAACAAGGCTTTTTTTACTGCATAGATGATATTAACTGCTAACATACACATTTTGTAAAGTGTCATTGGCTTATAGTTCATATTAAGCTGGCACCGCTATGATCCATTAAAACAAAGATTTACAAATTGTAACAACTATAAATATTTTAACATCCTCTAGTGTCAACAATGAAGGGGAAAACCCCCTATTATCTGATCACATTAGGCTGTTCCTTCTTACCACCTTGACTTGCATGATATGTTGTCCCACCCCTGTTTCTAGCTTCCAGTTTTGTGCCCACTCACCATCACCCCAAACCTGCCTTCTCTAGCTCCAGCCAGGCACTCACTGCTCACAAGCTCAGCTGGCTCTGCTTGGGTGTCAACTTGAATTTCAGTGGCAAGGGCAGAATGAGTTGCTTCTCTTTCTTGATATCAGGGATTCATTTCTGTGATACTGAATGCTGTTACAAGGTCAAAGTGAGGGTGAGTTTTCAGAATCAAATCCAACAACTAAGTAGCCTCCACAGCTAGCACTTATCTGGCTATGGAAAGATAAGTACTTCTCGTTAAACAGCTCTCTATCCCTCATGTCTCCTCATATGGTTTCTTACTTGAGGCTGGACCTGTCTACTCAGTGCCCAACAGAATGAAAGTGATCAGCCAGCTCAGAACCTGTCATTTGCCTGTAATTTACCATATAAACATGTAACTTTCAAAATGTTCCACTGACTATTGGACACACAGTTACAACAGAAAGCTTCCCCGTGAGGTTTGATCTTGTGCTGTTTGAGGTAGCTGAATAGAGAGGACTCACTTGAACAGAGCAGGTCCAAACACGATAGCCAGGTTTTCCAGAGTCATGAAATTCACTGCACTGTAGGTTGCTACCTTTAGCAGGAAAGCAGACAGGAACTGCAGAAGGTTTTGATGGGCTTTGGGCAGGCAGCTGAGCAATTGTCTCAGGTTCTCTATGCATTCTGTTGTGTTGATTTTGTGCTCTGGGGGAAAAAAAAAACACCAAACCCAAATTTATGGCATAGGTATTCCTCATGCCAACACAATTTCATCATAGACATTAGGTACAAGAAAGAAGGGGGGTTTTAAAATGTGTTAGAACAAAGTGAAGAATAAAGACGTCCCAAACAAGGATTTTATACACTAAATTTTGACAACAGTTTTCACACATGAAAATTTAAGGACCATGGATTTTCCAGGTATCAAGTTTTACGCACACTGTTTCTGATATTCTTCCTGTTATGGCAGAATCACCCAGCACTTGCTGCTTTCTTAGTGAAACTGCAGGCAGGAGTCATGTACCTGAATCATCAAAACTGCCTTTAAAGATGGTACAAGATTGTCAGCCTTGACTCTCCCAAGAGATTTTACACATGCTGCATGACTCTCATTATGAGAAATGAGAAATTGTACCCTTTCAGCCCCACATCATCTTCATTTCCTGACTAATTGGTAGCTCTCAGACTTAAAACATCTTTGCTCTATAAATATGCAACTGTAGTTACACAAGAGATGCTTAACATTTTCTTGGTTCTCATTCTTCAAAGAAGGGTAACAAGGCAGAAAACAAATTCACAAGCAACTCCATTTGATCAGCAACTCAGTATCAGTAGGGTAAAGTCTCCTGGTTATTAGAATTGCGATGACAGTACTGCTCAATAATTGGCAGCTGATGCTCAAATTTGCCATAGATCACCAGGACACATCTGTGTAGCTTTGACACTGTTTATGAGCAAATCATGCCCTTAAGGGTAATTTTAGCCCTAAAAAATACATTCTGTCCAGGCCAAGGCCCGTGGTGTTCAACTGATTAGTGAGAGAAATGGAAAAGGGGATGGAAAGGAAAAAAATAATTTAAAAAAAGAACAGCAAAACTGCTCAGGGTAGAAAAAACAAGGTGCTTGCAAAAGCCCCATAGGTCTTTCTGCGTAGACGTTCACAGCTCATGAAACTGCTTCCTTTCTCTTTCTTTGTAAACTCCTACACAGGCACTTTGAACAAAAGCAGCCTGCAAAGTAACCCACAAAACCCACTTACTTGTATGCAAACACCTGAATTAGTTATCAGTCAATATCACGGGGCAGACTGAGAGCATTAGCTTGGCCATTACAGGCATGAGTGGGGAACCAGGCGGTGAACGGCTGTGGGCACACGTCTTGGCTTTGCATTCTGAAAGCCTCGTGCTGCTCCACACACTGTTGTCCAAGAAGATGATAAGAGGACTGGTGAAACAAATGCTAACTAAAAATGAAGTTCTAAATAAGAACAGGGATGTACAGAAAACCTCCTGTGCCAGAGAAGGTTAAATAAAAAAGAAGCTTCAGCTTGGAAAAGAGAGAAGTGAGGCAGTGGCTATATAAATAAACAAGCAGCGTTATGGTGGTGATTACATTAAAGCTGAAAATGTTATCTCAGTAACTAGTAAGGTATACAGCTTTTAAAAGACAGCATGCAGAAGAGGAGCTTTCTCAAAGAATGCAGGACTGGATTGCAGGATGCATTGCCATGGGAAGGAAAGGAATCCAAAAGACTTAATGAATTCAAAAAAAGACTGTAGATAAGTTCATAGATGCCTGGTCCCTCCAAAGCAATTAAACTGATATCAGTCTCAGGTTAAGGAAACACAAAACCTTGCTTATAGAAGGTGCAATACATTATCTGTCACTGTCAGAGAAAGGACAGAAGCTTGGAAGGTGCCTGTTCTGTACCTTGGAAAGTTTTTAGCAAGCCAGAACAAATATCGTCTGGAAAAACAGCCACTGGTAGTTCTTTCAGAAAGAGCTTCAGGAGACTGGCCACAGAATCAACATCTCCATCATTAATAAGGTCTACTTTTTCCCCTTGATTGTACTTCTGCCTCAATTCCTTGATTTTATTTGCTGAGCCACCGATTCGAAATATACCGACACGTTCCAGACCTGTGTAAGAAATGCAGAACAGTAAACAGTGGTTGCTTTACCACATCTTTGTGGTGAGAACTGGAGTTCAAAAAGCAAGGCTCCTTTAAGAAAGCACTATCATTGTAAATAAGGATTTTTCAGCATTTACAACTGAAAAGTACAGCTTGAACAAAGAACACCACTTTTCAGAAGCCAAGCAGGAAAAATATGAACTTACCAAACACCTCTAGGTACTCCACCATCTGTGTCACAAGAGAAGGAACGCCACATTGGTTTGCATCCTGTACAAGGTTTTCCAGAGGAACACCAAATGTGCTTCTTTCTCTGCTAAAGTGTAGGTCTGGTGAAACTTTGTTTGTTGTGTGCCTAACTTGAATAGAAGAGAATGATTTCTGGGGAATGAAAACAGGCAAGTGATAAACAGTGACTGGCTTTTATTATTTTACCCTCCACAGATCTACAGCTACAGTAAAATTCTTTCCTTCATTGTAGCATCTTAGTACAAATTTTATTTCTACTGTATATTCTTAAAATACTGATATTCTTCTGTAGAGCTGAGACAAGACCTGTGATGGGGTAAACTCCTGTAAAGCCCCCTCACACCTACAGTCAGGGAAAACAGGGCCTCATGTTGAGGCAGATGTGCTGTTCAGGACAGGGAGTGGTCACTATCCCTCAAAAGAGCCCCAGAAGTCCAGAAAAAGCTGACCCCGTGCTGGTGTACATCCTTCCAACCCCACGAAATTTGTGAATTTCTAATTCCTGAGGATAAAAAATGCAAGATTTACGAAGGAACCGGAAGAGGAATATAAGCGGCCGCCACGCCACAAGCCTCGGAAGGGGTTCCTGTCTGCTCTCCCAGTTATTCCAAATTTCTTACCCCAACAACCGATGCAAAAACATGAGAAATCACAAACAACCTGCACTTTCCATCCTGTCTGATGAAGGAAGGGGCTTTTCATCCTGCCAGGATGGAGAGGCTGCCCAGAGCGTGGGCTGGGAAGTCTG
>VZRQ01002909.1:775470-805544 GCA_013397975.1 Machaerirhynchus nigripectus | reverse complement strand
GGGGGGGAGTGGGTGGGCTGCCTCAGGTGGGCACAGCCGGCTCTGCAGCCCCTCAGCCCAGCAGGGCTGCCTGAGGTGGGAGTTTAAGGATATATATCTAAATACATGCTTAGATACATTCAGAATATATATACTAAATGTATATTTAAGAATAATATCCCTCAAGGATTTTTAAGAAAAGGGGAAATTCTGCCTGGCACTCCGAAAGGAGTCCTGGCTGTCCCAGCCTCTCTCCCGCCTCCCCTAGGCCCCCTGCTTGCCTTGCAGGCAGGTGGCATTACCCACAGTAATTGCTGCATTTTGTCCTCATGTTCCTAGCAGGCAAAGAGAGCAGAAGTCCAAACCAGGAACACCTGGATTTACCATTTCTGCACTAGGATTATTTAAAGAGAATCTACATCTCATTTTAAGGGGGGAAATTTTTAATTTTTTTTTTACCATTATCTCAATGCACTGTGAAACCAGCCTCTTCTGAAATGTTTTTATTACTATGTTTTCAGAAGAGAAAAGGAAAGATCTTCCTATGGGTTTGAAGCGGAACTGCTGTAGTGAAGCTGTTTTTCACACATGCCTGCAGCAAAGCTGTGAGCTGGAGCTCCAGACCAGCCCTGCTGCCATGGCAAAAGCACACACAGCACTCGAAACACCAGAGCCCATTATGCTCTTTCAGTACATAGGCAAGCTTAGAATGTGGTGTTAGTGTTAAAGCATAAATAGTTATCCAAAAGGAACTAACATCAGCACGTACCAAACATATTTTACAGCATTTTTACATATTAGCTGCAAGGTGTTACAGAAAGCATCTAAAATATCTGTGCACCATTACTCTAAATCCCTCCATTTTCCCTTTTCAAATGCAGCAGACCGTCAGCCTTCTCAGAAAGGAGGAAGGGTGTGAGAAAGGACTGAAGAAGCCAGATTTAGGTTCACTTACGCAGATGGAAAGGGAGGCGCCTGCTCCCATGTTAGGCTGCAGCAGAGTGCCAGTATTTCAGCTGTGCTGCTCGCAAGACACCATCACCTTTCTTCCCCTCCACAAATCCGTGCGGCCTGGCCAAAGCTAACTGCAGCCATGGGGCTGTTCCTCTGCAATTAACTTATCATAGTATAATTGCTAGGCACCGTCTTAATCAGTGATTTCCCTCCAGAGTTGGTGGAAGGTAGAAATTAACTCCCAGTAAAAGTGGATTCCTTGCAGCCAGCACTTCCCTCTGGAGGCACCTTGCACAAGCTGAGGGCTGTGTTACCACCAGATGTTTCCATGGCACCTAGCACACACAATGCCACAGCTTCCTGAGGCACGCCGATCCTGGGCCTAATATTTGCTTTTGAGTGTGTTTTTGCAACACAAGTTTGCAGATATTCCTACTGCCTGCTGTCCATCCCGCCTGCCACAGCAGCAAGGAAAATAGTATGAGGTGGCCCTCAGTGCACACATTATAACTACTTCTTTATATAACACATACACGATTATTTTGGCCAACATATGGGCAAGGACCCATCCAGTTTTTAGAATATGAAGATGCAATTAAGCCCAACACCTTTTATAGTTCTTTCAGATATAAAGCCTGTCCTGGGAAATAAGCCATAGAGAAGAAAGTAGTGTTGCAGTAAAATCTAACTGGGGGAGATTCTTAACACAAACTCAGTAGGTACACATGAAACAAAAGCAAAACACACAAGACAAAAAAAGAGTAGAGGTGCTGAGCCAGACGCCCTTGGTGGAGCACTGCAAAAGCAAGAGTTACTCCAACGCCACACAGATGCAGCACAGATAGCAGAGATAATTTTTAAAATGTGAGCAGAAGGAAGAGGGAATTATTTTTTTACTTAAAAAGTAGCGCAGAATTTTAGCCCACTTACCTCTCCACAAGATCCCACTATGAGTTCTGAATAATGCTGTGGTTTAAAGCTTCTCTGTGGTTTCTCTACCTACTGAGCTGGCCCCAGCAGGGCTAGCATCCTCCTTACCACCCCACAGGCTCAGCCTGGCCTTGTCTCTGCAGACAAGCTCCACCTGTGCCCATCACCACAGCTGTGGCTGTTTAGCCTGTTAAAAATGCTGGGCCCATCACCACAGCTGTGGCTGCTCAGCCTGTTCAAGCTGCTGGGCCCACAGGAGGTCCTGGGCCTGATGGTGCTGTACCCCCAACACCGACTGCTAAAAGAGAGAAGAAAATGTGTTGCCCTCCCATATCAGCAGTGTGAGTGCCCTCTCACAGCAGCGTGGTGTTCAGTGCTCATGGCTCAGAGGGTACAGGGGGCATTTTGGTGTGACATCCCCTCCCTGCTGCTTCAAAGCCTCTGCCCTGCAGCCACCATAAGCAGTGCTTCCCACCCTCCCTGCCTTCACACCCTTTATCGCTGTGTTTGCAAGGCAGCTGGAGAACAAGCAGCTCCCCCCACTTTTGCTGGGTCTCTGGGACAGAAAAAAGCACAACGCACTCAGAGTCACCGTAGCTAATCACACCTGTGAGCCTGCAGCAATCTGCACTCTGCAGAGAAATGCATCACAAAAAGGCCTGTGCAAAAATTATAAGATTAAAACAAAAAATTGTCAACTCTCTAACCCTTTGCTCCCTGCCCCACAGCACATTTCTATTTTCCATCTCACTAGATGCCACAGGAGTCATCCTGCTGATATGTCACTCCCCTGCTTCAGCTGGACATATAAACTGTAGGTAAATACCTTTCAAAGCAACAAATTCTGCACCTGAGCAGCAAACACGAATTTTATCTGTTGGCTCATCACAGGGCAAACAAGGCAGCAGCCACTGCAATCAACCTCTTGGTCTTGACTGCTCCTCTGACTTCAATTATTGAAGAATTTGCTTTCAAGTCCTGCCTGCAAGCTCCAGCAAGGTTCGGGGAAGATGCGGACGCCCCCGTTCCCTGGAAGCCCGCAGCAGCTAGAGGGCACACGAGGCTTGCCAGAGAGGTGGTCCTGCAAACCCCACTGCGGACACGGCAAGGAGCCCCAAGTCCGGGGCAGGGTTTTCCTTTTGTACCAAACAACACCGGTCGGAGGGATGATTTCTCCTCGCATCGCAGTTGTCCAAAGACCAGGAGGCTGCAGGCAGCACAAATTAAACGTATAACTGCTCATACTGTGTAGCTGAAATTCCAACCCTTCCTTCACAACCTCTCGATCAAAGTCAGCCCCTGCAGGACTTCAGATACATGAAAAGGATGTGTGGTGCTTTGAGAAGCCACCCTGACTTGGAGGGCCATGTCTAAATTAAAACCAAAGCTTTTGGTCTGCCAGCGCCCTGCCTCCCAGGGGAAGGGCTGTGAGGAAAGGCAGTGCCCCAGCCTGGGCGTGAGGGGCTGGACAAGTACCAGGGGCTGCCTTTGTACTCTCTTCACTGGGGCCGTGGCCTCCAGCTGCTGAATGGGCTACTTGTGAGGGTTGCTGATGTTTCAAAAAGATAGAGAAAGGATAAACATGAGAGGAAAACAGAAAAGTTTAGTTTTACTCCTTAGAAACAAGGTTTTTTACAGCAGCATTAGGAACAGCAGGATCCCTCTGAGAGAGGGCAGAGGTAAATCCACTGTCGGCAGCAGTAAAAACAATAGCAGCAAGAAAAAGAATTAACTGAGGCTTCACGGTTCATTGAAGTTTTCCTTCAAAGCTGCAAGCAGCCTGCTCTGCTACCTTGGTGATCTGTGTCTCAGCTTCAGGAGTCTCCAAGCACCCAGCCAAGCAGGAAAGTGAGCCCTTTCTGGTGGGCAAGGGCCGAGCAGGGAGCGCGTGCCCCGCAGGGAGGCCGCAGTGGGATGTGATGTGGGCAGTCCTGCCGTGGCCCACATCCAGCTGGAGAGGCTCTGGAGGCTCTGGATTAGAGGCAAACACTGGGGCAAGCAGCTCTGCTGGTGCCAACTGCAGGCTTTGAGATGGCACTGTTGTACTACGATACATCAGTTGCACCACCTCAGCCCTGAGAACCCTTAGGAGCTAAGCCCGTAAAAGCATCTCTGAATTATCACGAAAAACAGTCAGGGCTGATACACGCGGCTGAGATTCCGTCACACAAACCTGTCTTACTGGCTTTCAAAGCAGGCCTTCATCTCACACACAGCATTTGTATATTATATTCCAATTCATCATGAGCCACTCTAAACAGTAAACTTAGTAAATTCTGAAAATTTGCACATTTTATAGTATATGGACTTAGGATGAACTATAGGGCTTCTCAAACAAAAGGAAAAAATGGAAATAAGAGCTACAACCAAGACAGAAGTAGACATGGAAAAATGCATCTCATATTAGGTAATCACTGGCAAGAAATGAGGCATCTCTCTCTTGATTACTACAGCATCAGTATAAATTTTCCTGCATTTTAGCTGGTGAAAGTCACAGCACAGACATAAGGACTGGTTGCCACACATCCCTCATCACAACAATCTGATTGCCAACCGTGCCTACTCGCCAAGTTAAATTATCAGTGAGGAAGAGTTGCTGTCCTGACAAGAAAGCAGCTCTCCCCTGCTGCTACTTGCATTGCTTTCGCTGTGCCTATGGGAAGAGCACACAGGCCACAACCTCTCTTGCCAGGCGAACCCAGCAGCGTCCCCTCTAACTCTACTTCTGCTGTCAGCTGCTCAGGTGGTCTCCTCTGGAAGTGGGTGCCCAGGGACAGAGATGGGTATGTCTGCAGAGCCAGTGCCAGACAGGCACATGGGAGCTGCCCCTTCTCCAGCAGCCAGGCACACGCGAGCCCAGAGCTGTGCCTGAGCAGATACCCCCTGAGTCACAGCAAGGCTCCTTCCTACTGCAGACACAGCACCTGGCAGGCTTGGAGCTGTTTCTCTCTATCTGAGCCCATCTCTGGCAAGGGATGTGTTGGTGTCCTGAGGTGGCTCAGCAGGGCCTGTTTCCAGGCAGCTGAATTACAGGCATGTGGAGAACTGCCCAATGAAACAGTGGGAGGCAAATGCTCAGACTGTTTGCTGGCGGGTCNTTTTTTTTTTTTTTTTGTCTTCCCAGCCCGTTAAACCCTCTAGCATCATCTTTCTTTTAAAGGCTTTTGAAAAGCCTGTGGAGAGCGGCACAATCCCTTGGCAGTTTTGTGGAACTGAAAGTGACTGGCAGGCGACAGATCAATAACTGTCAATATTCCTCTCTTGGAGTGAAATGTCATGAAGGTTGTTTTGGAGCCTGCCTCTCTCTGCTTCCTGTTTTGAATTTCATTTTCTTCCTCTAATCTCCACCTGGCACTTAAACCTCTTCATTTTCTTGATGCTATTCCAGGGAAAACAAGTCAGCATTCAAAATGCAGTATTGCTTCATTATCTAAAGGCACTATCTTGCCGTTGTTGCTAAAGAGCAGAACATCAGCAAAAAGAGCCACAAGCTGAAAACTACTGTAGTAAAGCAACTAGAGCTTTTTTTCAGGCCCTACAAATTATTTAAAGTCTATATTTCTATTATATTTTAGTCTATGTCATGAAATTTGCTGATTCCAGGTTTATTTCTCCAAGAAACAGGAAGATGAAAAGAAAAACACAAAGGAACACAAAATTTCTGCAATCATGGTTTGTTCCATGCCTGCTCATTTTCAGAGGGAATTTGAAATGTCGGATTAGTTTCAGCAAAAGTTGCAAGTACCAGGCCCTTTTCTGCATCCCAAAACATCCTCCCAGGAAGACAGACCTCCCAGGAGGCTCCATCCACAAACTGCTGCTGGTTTCTGACAGCTTCCCACAGCTGAAGGGAAACTCAGCTTCCAGCTTCAGCTCCAGACAGCTCACGGTGTATGAATCTCTTGCTGCAGCAATTATCTCTGGCACCATATGCTACCATTTTTCATAAATACAGGTTCAACAATAGTGCCTCCTGGAAGAGCTCTAAAGAAGTAAGACAGGATTAGTTCTTGCCTCCTCTCTGCCTCTAGCTTGCACAGCACCTGAGGTGGGGATAACAAAAAAAGAAAAAGGAGGAATACAGTAAGTAGAGGCTTCAGCATCCCCTTGCACCATGGACACTGCCCTAACCCATGTAAAAGCCAGGCAGATGCAGTTTTTCACTTGTATTTCTCCAGTGGCATAGAACTTCTTCTAACTGGTTCAACATCATTTCAAAAGAGTTGCTCCTATTATGTTCAATTATCTCTGCCTTCTGCAGTCTTGTGATACTAGTTCTTGAACAAAATTAGAAAAAACTCAAAATGGAGACCTTCCCCCCAGAGGAACTGAGATGGCAGCAGCATCTCCATCAAGCTTCCCAATTTCAGGTGAGATGATGAAACCCTGTTTGGAGTAATTCAGTCTGTCACATGGAAATTCAGGTCTCCTGTTTCTAAAGCAACAAGGTAGTGGTCTGCTCAGTGGGAATTTCTTCTTCCCATCTCTCTCTCCCAGGAATCTTTTTGGTAGTTAAAATGGTTATTCACACACTCAGAAGAGTGATTACTTAATTGTTTCATGTAATGGGTACACCTGGGAGGCACCAGACTGTCAAACCTAGTCTTACAAATACATTTTTTTGTTCCCTACTTCTTCACAGCACCTCCACATGACTCTGTTTAACTTGAAGTGAATGTTATTTAATTAAGCATTTTTCTGATCTCTTGCATAACCGCATAAAAAGTATTTATTGTAATTCACAGAATCTCAGAAAGACATGCCAGATGATTTCAGTTATCCTAATTTGGGAGGATTGTCCCCTAAGTAATGCAAAGCAGGGAGACAGTCACTCCAACCCAGGGATATTTTAATTAAAAAGCAAAGTAATTTGATTCCAACGGAAGACAGTGTGACCTAATCCAACCTGATATGCATGTCTTATGTCAAAATTTAAAGTTACAACCACAAAAACCCACACAATTTAGATATGATCTGTAAATACAGAGTTGTTCAGAGCTCTGACCATTTACAAAACAGGGGGTGTAGTAGTCATCTTGTTACTCAGCTGCATCTAGTCTTGGCTGTTAATCACTGAAAACATGTTTACTTTTCAGCATGAGCTGTGTGCAACATGGGGAAAGGAGGGAAGAGGTTAGGCAGATAATTTTGCAGCCTGCAACGAGAGAAGCTGGGGAGGAAAAAACATTAATTTGAATTAAGTGTAGTTGAGTTTGCAAGTTTAACTGTGAGCAGGGAGAATTAAGGTTGGAGCCAAAGGCAGGGGAGAAGAGCGTTTGCTGCAGTCTCACTGCACAGGGCCATGACTGCAAAGGCAGCTCACACAGGAATTGCCCCAAGCTCCTTCCCAGCCACGTGCTGCAGCACACTACAGCATGCTGTGCCAGCAGTTACACCTGAGCTCACCCCACAGAAACATCCAGCTCATCTAGGGTAAAATAAAAGAAAAAAGCATTTCCGGAGGTTCTGTGAGTGCGTTTGCAGCAAAGCATCCACAATGATGCAGTTGGGTGCCTTAAGCAAACACTTTGCCTGGAAGAAAATACAACTTAAACCTATGGCCTGGCAAACCACTGTACCTGATCCCTGTACAGCAGCACAGGGGGTCAGTGAAGAATCGGTGCAGAGATGCTCCCCTGAAGCCTCCTGAGGCACACGTTAAACTACTGAGCATTCCATGATGTTCCTCATTGCACACTGAGTGAACAGACTGGAAGGGGCTGCGTGCTCAACCTCACACTCCAGCTATGTGTCCTCCTCCCCCTTACAAAACTGCAGCAGACACAGCATAACACCTGCACCTGACACAGGAGACCCAAAGAGAAGAAATCACAGCAGGGAGACCCCAGAGACACGGCATCTGTCCCGTCTCAGCTCTTCCTTACCATATGTGCACAAGACTCCCTTTCCTCAGTAAACGAAGCCTTGAGCATCTGCAGGCAGAGTAGAGAAAGCTGCATACATACCAGTCATGTTTTATTCTCTTTATATAGGTCTGGCCAAGAACTTCAGTAACTTGCTCATTTCAGACATCTGGGCCTCTAATTTCTGACAAAATGAAATGATACTAGGGCTAATAAAGTGTACTTGGACTGATGTGGTTATTTAATACTAAGGAAAAAAGCCCAAGCAAGCAAGCACTCCACACATTGAACACAGATGGCTAAAGCTCACCAAGAGTTGTTGTAAGAAGCTATGGACATACTAAAGAAAACTAACGTAAGAGGCTGTTGCAGAAAATGTGAGGACATACCAATGAGGACATAAAAGAGAGGAGTCAAGCCTTCCCCACAGAGCCATGAAAGCAACCACAAACCAGGAACAGCAGCTGCTCTGAGAAACTTGAAATCACTATGTCATGGCAGAGGATTTAAACTAGGGCATATTTAAAGGTCCTTTTCAACTAAAATCCATGATTCTATGACTTAGTTCCTGCAACAAATTCATTAAATGATACAGCACCGTTCAAGTTGAGCATCTGAACTGTTTTGGTTCTTTAAAATCCAACATTTAAAAGAACAAATACCTTTATCCAAAAAATAAGTAAAAATCCAAATGGATTTTGGTAGTCACAGAGCATATTGACACATCTCTAAATACTGTTTCTTGTATGAAGACTGACAAGTCTTTAACTTGGCTCTTCAACATATTTAAGTCTACAGCAAAAAATCACTGAAATGAGTCCCCTGATTATGAGAAATTCTGTTTCATAGGAAATCATCTTTTTCTACTTTCTCTGTCCTGTTCAGTTGGATTTTTGTATCATTTATAATTTTGTCATTTTAAATCTGGCTGGTATCGTGCTCAACCCAACATATTCACCATATGTATATGTGAAAGGCCATCCTGAATGACTTGAAGTGAAATATCTCTCCAATAAGAAAATACCTCCGTGTTAGTTTAATGCTATGCAAACATCTCCATCAATTTTTATAGCCCTTACTCAGCACATTGTTCAAAGTCAGTGCTGGGTGCAGGAATCCAGGATCAGCATGATTTGGACAAATTAACAGCTACCAAAGGAATGTAATCTCTTTTGATAAAGCCCATCAATTCAGCAAGGCACAGAGTACACTTTAAATCTAATAATATTTCAGAATTTCATTTGTCTTGTGTTTCGGCAACTGCGATAAACTTCCTTAGGATCTGCAAATAAGAAGATAAATGACTGACTCCACAGTAACTGAATAATTTATGCAATAAACAATAACTTCTTCTTGTACAATAAAGAGTAATTACTTAAGCATCTCATCCCATCTGTTCCAGATCTGCTTGTCAGGGACTATAAAACTCAAGACAATCCAGAATTCTACGTGGCAGAACTTTTTACCTACCTCTACCACTCTGTCAATGCTGATGACCTACTTTTCAAGCAAATAAGGCAGATTATCACACTGTACCTCTCATGCCACCTTCTAAAGAACATTTGAACCTATGGGCTCATTATTTGAGTGAAGCATGAAGACAGAAGGAAAGACTCTCAGATAATATGTAAGTTGCAGCATCTCTGGAAGTATCTTCTTGGAAAGGAACCCTACAAAACTAGAAAAGTAAAATGCAAAACATTAAAATCTTAGGTCTTGTTTACCAATTAAAGACAAGAATTATAAAGTCACAGTGCTCAGCTGGCTGGGGCAAGGAGACCTAGCACATATTGCCTGCAGTGGCAAATAAAATTCTCTTTCCTTATTGGTGGGTAGGGTTACATCAGGAAACTATTACAGATCACTAGTCATATTTCCACACATATCAGGCTGCCTAACAATAGACTCCATTTCCATGGCAAAAGTGTGCTACGTACCACCCAATCATTCGCATTAATTCCAGCTTCATTTCTTCAGACCAACCACTAATTTAACATCAGTTTCATATCTAAAGAACTTGGAATGTGCTGCTGGCAGGAAGTGAGATTTTAGAAGGTGAATCTGAAGGCACACATGCCCCAATTGTACCCAGGATATCCCCACAGTTTCTTTAGGATGTGTAAAATACGGTATTACTTTTATATACAAGTGGTGAAATCTGACTACAGCTGCCATAAGAGCACATAAAATGGGTGCAAATCCATATCAGATACCCAGGACCCCAGTTTAGGACTAGAGTTGCATTTATGGCTGTCCAGAATACTCATGTGGAAATACTCTTTCCATATGCACTAAATAAGCAATCCAGGCAGAAAACCCACACAGTAGTTACACCCAGCTGACAAATGCAGAGAAAAAAAATAAAGAGACAAACTAACAGCATCTTTGTCATGTTTTAATACAAACAAACATAAGTGAATCCCAGAAAGTCAGCAAAAACTGTTTGAAGCCAAGCTGGATTTTCCTGCCTTGGACCAGATAGGGAACATTACTTGCATGTAGGTCTGCCCCACTCAGATGTTGCCTCTGTCTTGCTTAACGAGGTGTGCAAACACAGGAACTCTGTGCACAGCACTTTGACAATACAGGGTGCTCGTTACATGCCTGGCTTTTATCTTGAGAATTATTAATGAGCCGGAATCATATGAGGAACTTGAGGCCCACGGCACCACTGGGAACTACTGGGGCATTTGCAGGCAGCCATGCAGGATGTAACTCAGGACTCAGAACTTCCACCTCACCCAAGCCTTGCAACATGCTCCACTAAACTTCAAACCTGCAGCAAGGAGCCAAAGGGCACAGGATGTGCCACCCATGGGTAGATTTCTGTCACTGCTACACAAGAGCAACCAGACACAGCCTTGGCATGAGAGCAGCTCTGTCAGCAAAAGCCATTGCACAGGGCACACAGGACAGTGCAGAGCCAGCCGAGTGACCCTGCCTTTGCTGGAGCACCTGCCTGGCGCAGGAAAGGCTTCAACATCACACAGTGTTCCACCAGCCATGCCAGGAAAACCCAACACACCTGCAGGAGTAGCCTGCAGCGAGAGAGGCAGGTTTCAAGGGCTCTCTCTTCACTGACTTGTTTGGTGTTCAAGTGTTGCAACTCTTTCCCCATCAGCTTTCCCTGAACTACTTCTGTTAACCCTTCCCCGAGCTTTTTCTTGCTCTCTGCTACTGACTTTTCTCCTTGCTATATTCATTCCAAAAAAGGACAGCAGAGATGACACTGCTGACACATTTTCCCTTTTTAATCAGGTCTACCTTGTTGAAAGCCCTACTATTAAGCTCTCTGCAGCAGGTTCAACCTACTAAACTGTGGTTGTGTAACAAGAGAAGCCCCCAGTACCACCAGACTGTGGGTGACTTGCTTAGAGACACTCACCTGTGGGCTTCGGTGAGCGCCTCTCCAACCTCGATATCAAGACTATGAACTCGCATAACCAAGTCAGCATTTCCTTTCATGGTTTCAACAATCACATTTATTCCTTGGTTGAAAAGGTTTTGGTTCAACAGTTTTATGAACAGACTTCACAAAATGTGCAATATTTATAAACACGGTTCTTAGTCGCAGTGGTAGTAAGAATCTTTACTTTTGTCATAATGTTCACTTCAGTTATGCAACACAAGGCTGATTTTGTTTCCCCTCTTCTCCCTCCCACAATTGGCACTTAATTGTAAATTGGACAAACTTTAAAAAGACAAAAAAGTTAATCTAAGCATGATGTTAAAAGCACCTTGCCACAGTTTTACATTTTAATAAGGCAAATTCTTGTTTTGTAAAGCCTAATTGTGCAACTTGGAGCCCTATAGAAGGTGGCAGAAATGCCAACCTTCTCCTATAAGGAACAGGCCTTCATTTTTGCTTCAAAGTGTTCACCCCTCCATACAAACCCCCCTTAAAAAAAAAAGTACAGCTGATAATACAGCAGAACACCCCCTTTACAGGGCGAAAGGAAATTACAGTAGACAAAGGCTGAAAACATGGTGCACAGTAGACAAAATAAGACTGTTTTTAAAAATAACATTAAAAAAAAGAAATAAAAGAAGAAAAAGGAACTGAAAAACAAGCAACAATGGAATTTTTCTAGTGGAAAGAGGATTTGTGGGCTTCATAAATAAGTGGAAAATTACTAAAATACTTTGCTGTATAATATAAAAAGGCGCAAAGTGTTTTCCAGTTGTCACCTAAGCGTTAGATGCAACTTTGTAGGAGTAAGCATTTGGAGGCAGCTTGGAGCTCTGATTGGTGCAGGCATTCCAGCAGGGCAGCGCTGCCAACAGCAGGAGAAATCCACCCAGCAGGACACAAAAGCCACTGAAATAGAAAGCAGTGTCGTACTCCTGCGTCCAGTCGTAAAACCAGCCTGAGGGTGGGGATAAGAGAGAAGCACATCAGTGAAATGTAACACAGCACTAGCAACTTAGAGAAACACCATATTAATTAAGAATTAAAAACCCCAAACAACGATATAAAATAAAATAGGCCAAACCTAAAATAGTTTGACCTCTTAGACATGAAATGTGGTTTTCCTCAAAGCCGAATTATGAACACAATCAGCTGAACAGCCTTTATTTTTTGTTGCAGATTTCATCTTTCCATTATTATTAGACATACCAAATAATTCTGTCCGCTTGTGACAAGGTCTTGTTCAGTTTATACTGTCCACCTTGACCTTACCTACAATTGGTGGTCCGAGGCTATTCCCAAGTCCAGCGAAGAACATCAATATCCCATAGGCATGAGTCAGCTTCTCAATCCCCACAGTCTTTGTTGTTACATATGGAAAAATTGACCAGTTCCCAGTTAGAAAACCCAAAATCCCAGAAAGCATCGCTAATGTAAGGTAACTTTTGGCAAATGGAATTGCAAACAAGGCCACTCCTGTCATTAATAAGGTAGTTACATAGAGATATAAAGTGTTAACCCACTTAAAATCTGCCAGTATTCCTAAAATAAGTTTGCCAACAGTTGTCATAATGCCAATAATGGAAATAAGAGGCATATAATAGTCATCTTCACTAATGTTTGCACTTCTTGCTACATCTTCCATGAGCAGAGAAGGAGGAAATCCACCAATATCAAAGAGCAAGATGGCAACAAAGAGAGCTGAAAATACTTTGTTCTTGAAAAGAACCATGGTCTCCTTCCAGTAGGTCAAATAGAGCTGCCACTTCCTTTTGGCAAGTTGCTTGCAGAAGTTTGTCTGTTCTACAACTTTCTTTTTGTAAGTGTCTTTCTCATTTAGGTTTATTGAGCTCAAGACATTCTTATTCAAAATGCTCTCCTGTTTGCAATCAGGCACATTGTTGACGCATTTTTCATCAGTATAGCCCTTTTCAAGGATGCTAATGTTTTCTTCAACAGTCTTTTCCTTTTCATGGTAAACAAAATATTGATCTGGGACTTTGTCTACACACGTTTTCTCTGGTGGAGGAGAACTTGATGATTCCAAAGGTCTCATTAGGCTGCCACATGCTAATATATTTAGGGACAGGGCACCGACTATCAGCAGACACCCATCCAGTCCATACAGCTCGATGAGCTCTCTTTGCAGTGCTGCATATATAAAGAGCCCAACACTTGAGCCTGTAAAAGAAAAATAAGTTTGGTTTAACCTGAAGAACCGAGACCGTTCTTCAACTCTAACAAAATTCCACAATTCAGCAGCTATGCATTCAGTCACAGGGATGGTCATTTGTGCTCTTCTCTCCCCAGTTTCATGAACTGCTAAGTCATCATCCCTCCTGAAGTTAGTTTCTTTTTTGAGTAGCCACAAAATAAAAAAGTCTCTCAAATGTCTGAACAATTTGTGACAAGTAACACTAGCAGACACTTTAGAAACAAGTAGGACCAATACTATATCCAGTGAAAAACATCAAAGACCTATTAAGCCACCCTTCTGCCCTGCACTCACATACATATATCCCTTCAGGTGCCATTTTGAGTTAGCACAGTTTGAATTTCACACTACAACATTTTCCCTTTCTCCTCTTCGCTGCCACCTTCCTCCTCTCAGGCAGGAACAGACCAGGGGTTCAGCAAGACCCCTCCTAGAAGCAGCCCTTGACTGCCTGGTGTTTAAGGAGCGGGGTTTGCCTGGTGGGAGTTTACTCCAAAGGCATTTCAAAAGCTCTACAAGACTGAACGTGCATTTGAGAAATTTGGCCATTCAGAACAAAACACTGAAGAGTAAGAAATTACTATGAACACAAGCATTTAATGCAATCCCAGTAATTTAAAGAAAAGGCTCTTGGTCGAAGTGAGCACAGACCCATTGTAATTAGTGGATGTCCTCTCACAAACACAGAGCTTTGGTTTTCAAGTCAATTTAATGACCAACTTTAAAATTATTTGCTGAAGACTGTCTCTAGGTTATATTTAAGTCATTTATATACTTCGGTGCTAAACACAGGAAAAATCGATTACAAAATTCATACTTGTTTTGCCTTCCAGCTACTAAAATTAACCAGGGCTCAATAAGATCATGCTTTAAGGCAAGCTACCTGGAATCCAAAAAAAGCCACTGAAAATGATTTGTTGCAACACTTCTGCAGAAGTGCAGTAAACTCCCATTTACTCAGCTTGTGAGGATGTGGTATTAGTATCTCACAACACTGGTTATACTGACCCTGTCTCTCCTCACTGACAGCCACTGACAGAGGAAACGGGTCAGAGGAGACACTGCACGGCACACAGAAAGCAAGGCACGGGACAAGAGCCATCTGTAACCATTCCTACCTGGGCCATTAAAAAGTGCAAAGGTACAGCTAATGTGAGGTAATGGTGATGCAGTGTTTATATCCTGCATCTCCAATCCCTTTCTCACCTCTGATCCTGAGGACTCTATGGAATGTTTCCCCTCATTATCCATGGAATGCAGCCCAAGGTACATGAGTCTGCTTTCACTTCAGTGAATATTCTTTCCTCATCTATATTGATGACCCATAGCAGACAAACTACACCTGCAAGTGTAGTTTACTATTTTATCTGAAGCCTGAGTTGTTCTCTTCATAGCTACTGATACTTTGATTTAAGAAAGTAGTAACTCTTTTAAGTTACTGGGAATCAACTGGGAAAAAACATAATCCCCTCCCTGGTTTTTATTGCCAGGGTAATGGTGGCTGTATCAGAGTTGAAAAGCTGGAGAGAACGACAACTGAAAACCCTACCTGTTGAAATCAGACCAAGAGCAAGGCCTCTTCGTTTGTCAAAATACTGGCACGTGATGGTAACTGTTGCAGTATACAAAAGGCCACATCCAAGACCTGGATAAGAAGAGTCAGATATAAAACATGCTCCTTCCTCTGGGAAATGAATGCCCCTTTGTTATCCCCCAGGCGATGCCACCTGTACCCTGGGTACTGAGGTACCTTTGCTCTGGCTCAGCACAGGGCGATCAGGCTGCCTGCACTGTCCCACCTTCCCTTCCTGACCGCCCTGGCTGCTACGCCTGAGTGGAGCAAGCTGGGTTTGAGGAGCTGCCCAGCCCAGTTCTGTGCTCTGTGGGAGGCCTGCAGGGCTCTGAGCCCAGGGCTGGCCCCAGAGCTCGGCAGAGCTGCCTCCCCATGGCTCCGTGCCCGGCCAGCACGACGCCGGAGCCCTGCTGGCCAGTGAGATGCCCAAATTCCTGACACAGTTAATTTGATAAGCCACCCACAGCAGCACAGAGGGGCAGGTCACCACCTGCCAGGAGAAAAGCATTTTCATACCTCTAGCACAGAATTTTAGGTTCAATCCAGTAATGTGGAGAACAACATTGCTCACTAATATCTCTAATTTATCAAATTAGAATGAGTATGTGACAAAATTCCAGAAGAGATATTTATTATTCCTTTAAGATTGGCATTTCATGCCAGCAGAAGACGTGCTCAATTCCAGCCCTTAGGTAAAACCTCAGCTTCTCCATCTCTAACAATTGTGTCAACAGAGGACAAACTGTTTTCAAACCCTCATGAACATTTGCATCGTTTTTATCTTTTACTACATGGTAACAGCCTGCCCGCACAACATCCCTCCCTGCCCAAAAGTAAAGCAATCCTTGATAAATCAAGTCCCAGACTTGTGAATCCCAGACTCTGTGAATCAGTTTCCTGTTTCATATTCATAAACCAAGATTCAAAATAATCAAGACTAAGTCTCAACAGGAAGGGAAGGTGTTTCTTACCAACAACAATCCCATATGAAACATAAAGAAAGTATATGTTAGGTGCAAAGCTGCTCATCATGAGGCCCCCAGCCACCATAAAGCCACTGAAGATAGCTACTGGTCTTGCTCCAAAAGATGATACACATATACTGCAGACGGGACCTAGAAGAAAAAAACAGGAAAAACATTCGTAATAAACACCAGCACCAGGCAGAACTTCTTAAAAATATCAATCTTTAGAAATGCTTCTTATGGTAACTATTTAAATGTAGAATTATATTAAATAACCATTTGGAGTACTCATTTTCACAGGGTTCTCTAAAACAGTCAGTTTTAAAAACATTCAAGGTCAGGCTTGTAAAATTTTTGCTGAAGGAGAAACTGAACATCAAGGCCATGAAAGGGTCCTCAGGCTGGGAGGGAAAGAGCAAGTGAAACATAGGAAGATACAAAACACAGGAAGATACAAAACATACTGGACTGTAACACCGTCACTACACACCTAAGGTGTACAAAGGTTCTGAAAAGGATCTTCATCTTGAGACATAAAACCAAGACAGACTATCACAGCCAGGCCTTAAGCAGGTAGGTATTTTTTGACAGAGCAAAAACTGTGTTTCAGAAAGGCAGTATCTTGATATGCCATTTATAAAATGGAAATGGAGAAATAGTAACTTGGGATCATAGTCATGGTAAGAATGCCACCTGCTGCTTACACAGAGGGAATATCTGCTGGTATGCCAGACAAGGACAAACACCACTCTTCCCTGATTTTAGAGGGAATTAAATACCCACCAATAACTCTTTACTACCTATCTCAGTTTCTCCTGTAAAACTACAGAAAATAAAAGTCACTGGGAACAGCCAAGGCAACATTCAAGTTCAGGAGGGGTTACTCCCCAATATTTCTAGGTTCTTAGTTCACTTAGTTCTTCAAAACAAGAACAAAGTGGGGCAGAATTCATACCCTGCCTCTACTCAGCCAGTTCTCTCCGCACAGAAATTGTAGAACAAGCACTTATTTTCAGTTGTGTGACCTGGAATACACCGTTTAGCCTTAAGTAGCATGCAAGCTTGGTGCCCTGCATAAATAATCAACTAGCAGGGGACTTGGTTTGCAAAGACAACTTATCTGAAACCCTGCAGAGTTCCAGATATTCATACATGAACTCAGATATCAGCCCCATTCCTACACTCAGCAACTCTGCGATTGGAAGTTAAGATACACAGATTAATGTCATTATTTAATACAAACACAAAAAACCACCTCACCACATTTGCATCTCATTTGAAGTGATACACATATGCACCATGGTCAGTTCAATCTGCAAAAGCAGTAATTTTGGAGTCTGCCATTTGCCAAGGTTAGTGCTCCCTGACTCACGTAACTGAGATGCCCCGCAGATGAGAGGTGAGGCCAGAAAGGTGATACGAGGTAAACAGTTGGAGCCTGGGGATGGTGCTTGCCTAGGTTTGTAGACAGAAGCAAGCAGCTGGGAATGCAGGCAAGGTTCTCCTGTGGTTGCCAGCCATGGGACAAGCAGTTCTGGCAGACAGGAGCAGAGATTCGTCAGCAGGTGAAATGATCCCCAAAGACAAGGCCGGTCAGAACTTTTGCCCTACATTAGAGCTATCTGCCCAGGGAATGGAAAGGGGGGCAAGTCTGAACTGGGGCTTATCCAGGCAAAGAGTCAGAGTAACAGAGGAATCGAGAAAATATTTCAGGAAAGGAAGGTTTAATTGGATTTTGGAAGCAAAGAAAAGGGAAGATCTAAGCACTTGCTGCTTCTCAAGAGTCAGCATGCTGTGGGAATGAAAGCTGGCCAGTGTAACCTGGGCAGAGTAACATGCTGAGAACAAAAGCTGAGAGCACTAGATTGTTGCTGATTCTTAGAATTAATTGCTAGAACTGGCAAATTAAGATTGGTATGTTTCCTAAAACCACGGGATTTAAAAATAAACAAAGGATTGACTCTGTATTACATAAAGAATTCTTCTACACTAAAAGAACAGAAGGTAGTGTTAATATAATTCAATTAAGCGGAGGAATTTGCACTCTTTCTATTCTTTATTTCTGACCCACTACCTTGCTAAAACAAACAGTGTTTCCCTTCCACCCGCTCTCTATATTTTGACACAGCTACTTTCAGAAGGTCCCTGTCCAGTCTGGGGTGGTGGTGCTGGCACAGACGTCACTGACCCAGGCTAGAGCATCCGAGGTGAAACTGGACCCTCTGACCCCAAGCCAGAACAAGAGAGACACCGAGCTGAAAGACGTGTCTTCATAACCTGACAAGGATGTCTCCACTGGAACATGATCAAAAGCATCCCTGACAGGGCCCAAGGAGATGCTCTTCCAGCTTTCCCCACTTACAAAATCTAATCCCAAAGGAGAACAAAGAGTACAAAGAGATCTTTTCGCTCTAACATGGAAAACAGCCTGCACAAAACTGAAGAACCTGCTCCAGTAAGCTCAGTAATAATTTGCCATCTCACACAGCAAGAGATCTGGCAGCTCAGCAACAGCCCTGTTTGTAAGAAGCAGCGCCAGTGTAAGTATTAAAATAGTTATTATAGGTCTCTGGGTTGAGAAGAAAAACAGCTCCCTCTTCCCCTTCACACTAGGCACGACTTTCACACTCATCACACTGCTAGAAAATGAGTCACAAAAGAAAATTCCCATGACAGACAGCATCTTTGTCCCTTCCTGCCTCCTCGCACTGCTTCCCTTTCTCTGTTTCCCATAGCACTGGCATTTTTTTTCCACCCAGCACAGCATCTTCAGTTATTACCATGGTATTTGCACAGGAGCTGACTGTACACAAACTTGTTATTCTTTAAAAATATTTGAAGCACAATGGGTTCAAGGCAGTAAATTATAGTAAAAAATCCAACTTTCACAGAGTGGGACTGAGACCTGCCCTGTGGATTTTGCTCAAAGTGGGCACTCTGAGGAACGCAGGAGTCTGCATACAGCCACATAGGAAACAGCTCCTCAGGCAGCATAAAGGTTTTCATTAGCTGACTCTCAACATAATATGAACAACATAAAAAAAAATCCCAGTGGCAATCCTCAATAGTAAACATGAAAAATAGCTTTAAAGCCAGAATTTTGTTCAGTTTGCCAGCAGCTCCAGGGGTTAGCACTGGAACTAGTACAATATTTGATGACATTGATAAATATTTACCTCTTTTACAAATAAAATCCCTAGGGCTTTTTCCTTTCCAAATGATGTCTCTTAAAACTAGACCAAACTCTATCAAAAAAAGATACCAGCTTAGTTTATAGGAATGACAGCTAACTCTAGGAAGAAAGACTCAGCACAGGAACAGACACTGCTCTTCTGCACACGACCTGTCACAGCTCGCAGTCAGCAACACAATTATCAGGGCAGCAGTCAACAAGATCCCCAGACAAAATGGGAAGCAGCAGAAGAAAGAAGATTGGTTTTCACAGTAGATCTTCATACAGAGAAATCAAAGAGGAAGAACACCTAGAAGGGATCATTTGTACATTGGTAATTTTATTAAGATTACTTTGAATTAAGTACTTCACCCTCAGTGAGACCTGGATGTGACAGTGAGTCCTTCCTGAGACACAAAAATAAGCCACCTGCTGTTCACTCAGGAACTTAAACCTACCACAATTTGCTGACCGCTGGACAAGTACAAAGTGGTTTTGTTTTGGGGACATCAAGAACTAGCACTTTCTCCCTCAATATTTTCACATAAAGTTAAAAACAATTCTGCAAAACCACACTCGCTGCCTCCATTCACTCATCTCAAGGGTCCTCCCTCCTTCACCTCGTACACACGCAAAACCTTTTGCTAAACAAGCAATATTGGACAACTGAGTTCTCTTTTTTATCACCTGCTTTAATCTGACCCACCCTACTTGGGTATCTGTCCAAGCCTGTTGAAACTGTAAAGTAGAAAAAATGATCATGGACTGCATGTAAAATCCACTGGACAGAATACAAGAAAATTTTTTTGCATATTAAGCACATTTCTAAAACCTGGGTATGACATATATAATATTCTCCAAATGCCTGTACTTTGGATATGAATATAGATCAGAAAAAAAGCTTTTTACACTGGGCAGCAACCCATTCCCAACTGATTGGAAAAGACAGTTCCCTTCGAAAAAAAAGTTGTTATATGAACTGGGCTTCTTTTCAGAGAGATCTTGGGGACACCCTCTCCCCTATGCACAAGCTATTTACAGCTTCCATACTTTATGGTAGGGGCTATGTGTGTGTGAGGGTTTTGTCCAAAAATACGTAGATGCTGCAACATCTTTAAACATCTAGCACTGAATGCCTCAGATCAGCAGAAACATCCCATCAAATTATCAAGGCATGCCTTTTGAGAGAGAATCCTCCCTTTGTTCTTTCTCCATTACTGAAGGGAAGTAGGAATGGAGACATTGCTGGTGTTTCCTCCTATGCCAAGGACTGTGAAGTCAACCCTTACTATAAACAGCTGTGGTGCCAATTACAGGCGCCAAGGTCTTTGTTTTGCTTTTAACAAGTGTAACATGGATCAAATTTAATTCCAGGCTCCAAATGAATGCAAAATTAAGAACATTTTGTGCAGAAGAAACACATGATGTTCAAGAATATATATAAATATTCTTCTCTGGCCTGTTTTAGTAAGGGAAACCTACTAAGCTTCTCCAATTTCTTCATGTGCAACAAGCCCTGGAGCCATGTGCCACATCTGCCATAGCCTGGCCGATGTTGTAACACCCAGTTCTGCAGAGGAGCTCTCACCTCTGCCCTCTGCGATAACACTGATGCTTGTCTTTCACTGTTCCAGGCACATTTCTTCCAATGCTCTGTCAGGTTTCATCACAGAAAGTCACAACCCAAGTCACCCTGCAAGGAAGAGCTCAGCCAGGGCCCTGCCCCGTTCCCTTCTCTAGCTGACAAGGTGAACAGCCCAGCTCAGGCTGGACACTGGCCTTAGCAACACCATCTGTGCTGCGAGCAAAAGGACAGAAATCGAACACCAGGTGCCCAGGAAATGAATCCAAATAAACAAGGTGCTGTACTGGGTTTCTCCAGTCTAAGTTTAGCTCTCACATAAGTCAGAAGTAAACATTTTAGAAAGGATGCCAATGCAGCAAACATGAAAGTGCTCACCAGCATCAGCTGCTTAAAAAAGTGTTTCAGACTACGTGTACAGAGGGAAGGGGAGAAGACGCAGAACCTTCTTCTGTGCCAGATGCCATACATGTCTTCTTGGATCTGGTGTAGTTACAGTACTAACACAGCAGTCACCGGCCCTAACTTTCTCTGTTACAGAAGCTGGTGAATGTGAATGCCAGCGCTATCAATGAGAAAAGCCTTCCTAAGAAAATGGACACTTATTTCCTGTCTGTAGCTGCTAACCTACCATAACTGACTTACTTTTTCCCATCTGGCATCTACAGCTTCAGAAAGGTGATGTTAAGTTGAAGAGAGATCACAGAAGAGTCTTAATGGCTTTCCAGTAGAGCCTTAATTAAAAGTGTGGGAGTCTTTTGTACGATGGCAAAAAAGACTGTATCAAGTTACAGGCTTTAAAGAAAATTTAGAAGTAATTTGATTAAATTCTCTAGACATCCATCACACTAATCAAAGGGCACTTCAAAACCTACCACTTAAAGATAACATTATTCACCAGCTGAAAACTAAAACTAAACAACTTGAATCATAAGATTGCGTACTTTTAAGGAGGAAATGTAGTAGATTTATCATTAGGGTCAGATCCCAGCTTGATCAACAGCGGGATCTTTCATTTCAGGTAAAACTGGGAACATAGAATTTGTTTTCAGCCAACTCTGATAACATCAATGTAATTAAAAGACCCTCCCTGTACTTTCCTTTGAAGGCATAAAAGGTAGGAATGATTATTAAGCTTCTGAGTGCCAAACTGAAAGAATTAAATCACATGGACAGACACCATTCCTCCTAACCTGTCAAAATTTCATTTAATCATTCCATACCAAAATCAGTCTGGCTTTTATTATTCAGTCACAGAAATTTCCACAACCAAGCCCACACAGCTACTGGCTCACTCCCCCACCAGCAGGGATGGGGAGAATCAGAAGGTTAAAAGCTGGAAAACTCTGGAGTTGAGATAAAGGCAGTTTAATAGGGAAAGCAAAGCGTGCTTTGCATGCAGGCAAAGCAAACCAAGGCATTCATTCACTGCTTCCCATGGCTGGGCAGGTGTTCAGCCATCTCCAGGAGAGCAGGGCCCCATCACTTGTGATGGTTACTTTGTGAAGACAAATGCCATCACTCAGAAGATGCCTCCCTTCCTCCCTCTCGCCCCGGTTTATATACTGAGCATGATGTCACATGGCATGGACCATCCCTTTGGTCAGCTGGGGTCAGCGGTCCTGGCTGTGTCTCCTCCTGACTTCCTATGCACCCCCAGACTCCTGCAGCAGGAACAGCAGGAAAGGCCTTGGCTCTGTTAGCCCTGCTCACCAATAACAGGAACATCTCTACATTATCAATCCTGCGTTCAGCACTGTCAGAGACTGAAAATACTTTATGCCTCAAACATTGATATAAAGTTTTAAAGAAGCTACAGCCACAAAAACCTCCTTGGAGAACTTTGGACTGTAAGTTGAACTGCTGATTAAAGGAAACCCATTGTTCAATCACCTCAGGCTGAGGGAAAGGTATGCATCTGCAATAGACCCTAGCCTCCAGCTGCCATCCCAGCGGAGTTTGGGGTGGGGGGAGAGCACAGCTCACAGAAGCCAGGTTTACACAGACCCCCCCCAACCTTGGGGGGTGGGGGCGGGGAGGAGGTTTTGGGTGCATGGTGTAACCTCTGGTGAGAGGCAGTAAACACCCACCCTCCGATTACACAAACTGGCCCAGCTGTGGCACCCCCAACCCCACGGGACGTGCATGAGAGGCTTTGCCCCACAGGACTGCACGTGATGCAACAGACCCAGAGTCTGCTGTGAGAGACTGCCCCCCTCCCCAGGGGGACATGCCCGGACATGCCTGCCCAGCCTGAGCGTATCTACCCATCAGATTCTGTGCTTTTTTGGGGGACCTACACCACCGGGAAGACCTGCTGAAGAGGATCATCAAAGCATCAGCGGGACCCACGGAGCGGTGATACTCTCTTTATCCTGTCTCTGTCATTCCCCGTCCCCCCACCTATTTTTCACCTTTCTTTCTTTCTCTTTGCCTCTCTCTCTCTCTCTCTCATATCTACCATCAATAAAACCCATATTATTGTAACTGGCATATGGTCTCGTTTGCACCTTAATTTGGGCAGAGGAATTTCTAAAGAACCTTCATAACAATTGGATCATAACAAGCACAAATCCAAAACACAGCCAAACGCAGCACAGCTACAAAGCACACTGCTGAGAATTGCTCACAGTAGCCAAGACAGAGGGCACTAAGAAATCTGGAAACTAGCATGGTGCTGACATAAGGGAAAGGGGGCTGAGGCTCTTACCAGAGCCAGAGAGTTCTGGTCTCCTACAAGAGGGTGTTCTTCTCTTGCAATTTCTTTCTGCCTAGTTTTTCCTTCAGTAATTACCTTGTTTATCCTTATTTTCTTCCCACATCACTCTCTCACTCGTTCATTTAGGTCTTGATGCACCAATAGCAGGAGTTAATACCCATAATACAGAAAACTAAAAAAGCATGATGGAAACAGGCCTTTACCCACTTATACCCTGAGCGTGAGTATAGTCTTCTTGTGGTTAGTGATCTACCTGCCTTTGCCCATTTCTCTTCTGCCTGCTGGTAAAAATCCCTAACAGAGATGTGACACCAGTACTTGATCAGTTTCAGCGCCATACAAAGCACTGCTCTATATTCAGATCTGTATTGTCATTGGAACATCAGCTTTCTTTTAAGGAGTTTCCTCAAGATCCTGGGCTGCATTTTGCCCATTAAACCACATTATTGCTTTTGCCTGTAGCAGTTGCCCTGCTGACAGGCAATTTTTTCCAGGCTCAGCAAATAGATAATAGTTCCCATGGTGAATCTTTGAAAAACAGAAGTTAGTGGTATGACCCAGTAAATACCCGTGCCTGATATTAAAAGGACAACCTGGGAAATTTCAAGGTGGGGTTTTATTTCCCTAAAACTCTCCTGTTACTCTCCAAGTGACAATGTGTTATTAAAGAAAAGCTTCCAGTAAAGTTGCTTTACTTAATGCTACTGTTAGCCATAACTTTCCAGCCTTCAAAGGGAGTTTTTTCTCAAATAGAGAATGCAAAGGAGCCCTCACCAACCCTAACTGGTAGGTTTAATGCTAGAGCTGAAAAATTAGTAGCTGGTTTATTAATTGATTTTTTTTCCATAAAGCATTTAAACCATTTCAGACTAACAGTTTGCTCCGATTTTAAGACAATAATGTAAATGTTAATTTTAAAGTCTCATTTTAAAAAAATTGCATCAACAAAATTACTGTTCAGCTTCCCAGTGTGGCTTTTCCAGTTTATTCCAATACAATCAGTTTGAATTTTCTAAAGAGAATATTTTTATTGCTCTTTTATCATTATATTGCACTTGTTTAAGCATAATGAAACTATGAATGTAATCTTCTTACCCATCTTGACCTAAAACAAAAATGCAGCACCCTCATTTGCAGCTGTCTTTGATACAATTCCAAGAGTACACACAGATGAAAGCATCAATTGGAAATGTTTCAGTTTAAGATAGATATTGCTTCTGCACTTACTGGCAAGCAATCCAATTCCATTTGCTAGCGATCCAACCCAAGCAGTCTTGCCTTTCCCTTCTCCAAAAGCATCCAGCCACTCCAAATACAAGACTCCCACCGCCAGCGGTGATCCATAACACAGGAACTGGGTGAAGAAGGAAACTACAACAATCACCCAGCCCCAACCACCATCTGGTGGCTTCCGAAATACCATCTTGTCAGCTGGGTGCAGAGGCAGGGGCAGCACCTGTGCAAACAAAGCCCAAAGAGAACAGAGCATTAGAAGTGTGCCCGGGCAAGGTCTGTGAACACAAAGGAGCTGTGCAGAGAAGCGCACACTCGGACACAGGCTGGGTTCAGCCACCCTTCAAGGAACAGCTGCAGCACAGCACACAGGCCGTGAAAATGAGAACTGCCATACTTCCACCTCTGCTGTGTGACAGAGACAGTACCCAAAACATGGCAAGTTGTACACATACCAGCACTGTATGACAGAAGAACATTTAATTTGCCGAGCGTTAAACAGGCTTTGTGAAAACCCCAGGCAGTAACATCTGCCATGGTTCAACAAGAGAGCTCCATGGTCACCTTCTATTAAAACCATGAATATCAAAAAAGGAGTGAAAAATCTCTGCTCAGTTCCCATCTCAGCATAGTATCTTGCCACTTATTAAGGTGCTTGCCACCAGACAGTGCACTCTGGGAGGGGCAGACCAAGAGGAAGACTGACATTTTGGCAGTAGTAACATTTTAGTACTCTGCTCTGTCAACAAAGTGATGTGTAGAGTGTTGCACCCAAAAATCACTTTGTATATATGAGTGAAGTGAGCTCTAAGACTGTGTACAGGTGTGGTTTATATGCCAAGAAATGACAGCTGTAGCTTATATGCCAAGACATGACAACTGTAAACACACACAAAAAATCTGCTATAACCCGTTGGAGTGTCTGCCCTCTGTGCAGCTGGCACACATCAGCCTTCCCCAAACTGGCAATCCCTTCCCAGACTGCAGAAATACCACCTTGCTCCTTTGCAAGGCACGATCCATCACCTGTGCATCTACAGCTTTAAATAACCCACCACCCTCGCACCTTCTCAAGACAAGTGTGTGAATGTAGGGATGGATGCTTCTAAAATCTAGCAAAGAATTTAGAGGTTTTCCAGGCTGCAGTGCTTTGGAGTTCCCCTGTGCACACAACCAGCCTGCCCTCCCTCTCTGCAGGGAGCAATCTGCCCAAGTGATGATCACGAAACCCATGCTCTGCTCTTGGCTCTGCCACTAACCAGACACTTGATTCTCAACAGCTTTATTTCCTTTATCCTGGAAAATAGAAAGAGATAAGGTCTTACCCTGTTTTCTTCATGAAATATTCTCAAGGACCATCTCCACACTGCAGCTTAAGCATTAAGAGTGCTGCAGTAACAGCTCTGCTCTGGGAGTCTCCCAAGAGGCAAAGCAGAAAAATAAATGCATTGCACTGTCTTTTTGACTTATAACCCAGAGGAAATGGAAAAAAATTACTGCTATATGAAAGCAATGGGGAAAACAAGCAGACAATAACAGAATTCCCATTCGAGCTCCTCACACCCTTCTCCTGGGCAATTTTAAAGAAATTGCTTGGAAAACTTAACAAAAACACTACAGTATAAAACTTTGAGGAATAATTGTATGGAGACATGAGAAAGGCCAGTTCTAATTTACAGATACACTTAAATGTTACTTTGAGGGTAGATACTCACAGATGACAAAAAAGTCCGTCAGCTTCCTATAAATGTACCTTCATGTGACAACTACCTGCAGAAAAAGAACAAAGCAAGTTTTCAGCCAAAGTATCACAGCAACAGCTCACACAACTCTGAGAAAATGGTGGCTTCACGTGAAATTTCTTCTCATTAATATCTTCTCAGAGGAACTTCAGAAGCAAACAAGTTATCTCAGTGGAGAAGTACTGATCCCCTGCAATTAATTAACATCTGACAGCAGCCTTGAGCCCTCAAATAACAAAAACATCGCCTACTAATGTAAAATACATTTGGACATTCTGGGTCCTTTGGGAGTGATTTACAATTTCAAGATACTGACTGTCCTTGAAGATACAACATTCCCAGTTACAAATGGTACAAAGTTATTTGTTTCAGTTACAAATGTAAGCTCTGACTCACTACAGTGCCTGGTGAGTGTCCCTTGATCCCATGAGATGCAAGGGTGGCACCTGGGATAGACAGAAGGCATTCCCTACCATAAAGTAGGCACTTTCCTAGACTTTCCTATAACTAAAGTTATAGGCACTTTCCTATAACAATGCCCTTTACACAAAAGGGGATCCCATATTTCTACATGAAATATTTGAGTTATTTGAATGCAGTCACCAAGGGCCGACCTATGCATCTCTCCATGAATTAAGTAATTATCCCTTGGCTTGTTCTGTCCCTGCCTAGAGGAAAAAAATAGTGGAAATAAGTAACAGCTTTAAAAGTAGACAATGAGACAAAGCAAGGAAGTTTTCAGAAAAACTCTACAATAAAGGAGGTAGACAGTGAATAACCCCGACTCATATTTGTTTAAAAGATAAACTTTAGAAAACAAACACATTTTAGCTTGTTATATTGATTTCCATTATATTGATACTCTAAAATTTGGCACAAAGACAACTGAGTTCATTTCTGCTATTCTAAACATTTGATGGGAAGGAAGCAAGGACAGGGCAGGAGATGATAAAAGATTTTGTCGTCTTAGGTCACGTAGTCTTTTCTTATAGAAAGATTAAAAACCTCTGGATTAGTTTGCCACCTGATGCAATGCTGCATAACTGAATTTACCCAATTGCTCCCAGTTTACAGCAGCAGAAGCATGATCTTCTACATCCTGACAGTTCCTATTTTGCATCACAGATCTCTTTCACGTCTTTTAGCTAAATAACACAATTTTAGGCATCAAAACCACCTCTATTTTCTAAATGTGCCAAGACATTTACAGTCCGCAACTGTCAAGCAAAAGGTAAAAAACACCATCATTTTCCCCCCAGAAATCATCCTCAGAGGAATAACAGATTTATAAAATCCCAGGGTCTGTTTTTAATGACCTGGCTTTCCCTTCCCTTCTCCTCCCTCTCCTTCCCTTCCCTTTTTTGCAGGTTACTCTTTCACCTCACACTGCTGTGTGCCTGATACCTAAATTGAGATATTTTCTAACTCCTCTGAATTGTCAAGGCCAGAACTCTCAGGGGAGCAGGGAGCTGACAGACCTGCGCGAGGAGCCTGTTCCCCAGAGCCCTCTGCTATGACACTTAAAGATGTCCTGGGCAACCAAGCCAGTGCTGGGACCATGAGTATCAATCCACTTTCTATTGGCACATTCTTTAGTGCTTCACTAAAGGTGGCAAGTTATACTGTAATAGCTTGGTAGCAGGGAAAAGAACTGACAGTGAGAATTAAACCTTCACTTGCATGGACATCAAATCTGTGCATCAGCTCGGGAGGGATGCAAAGTGCCTTTTACTATTTTCTGTCTGTGCAGAAGGAGGACACAAACTGTACAGATAAATGTGGACACCAAAAATAAAGAAGCAGAAGCCCACACAGAAGGGAGTGAGGGGAGTCAATAGTTTTGGGGGTTTCTTTCTCAGAACCAACCAGGAAGACTTGTGTGATCCTGGTAACAGACAACCATTTAAGATTCAGGTGGGAAAAGTTTCACAAACCTTACTGTTCACTAAACCTAGGAATATTGTTTCAGGATCCAGGAAACCAAATTACATTAAAAATACTGAAATAGAGGCACGAAGCATAAAGAACTGAACAGTTACTTGAAATTTGGTCAGAAAAAGCTTTTCAGTGAGTTGTACTCACTGCGAATAAGAATCAGAGGAAGAGAGCTACTTGATGAAAGCCTTTACCAACCACAACAAAAAGAAACCCTAGAGAACAAACTGAACAACAGTTTCAGTGTGGAAAGAGAGAAGTGTCTGGCTGCAACTATTTGCTTTGCTCTGAACAGCAGTATCACAATACTGAACTCCCTTCCTATAAATCTTAGGATTTGGCTTAAAGATGACAGATGAGCACAAAAAAAGAACATGAGTACCACTGGAACATTAGCCCTCAGCACAGCAACTCGTATTAATCTGTGGCAAAGGGAATCTTGAGAAAGACAGTAGCAATATGATTGTTTCCAGTTTGTCCTTTGTGCAGCCAGAGCCAGGGCAAGTGTGTTGCTCTCTGCGAGCAGCACATGGCTGCAAAGAAAGCCGATGTCAGCAGAAACACTGCGTCATTAACACTGGGCTAGTCAAGTTCTGCAAGGCACTGCTAGACGGTACCAGCCAGAAAAGTAACATCCTTCATTTTAAGGTGAATCAGATTTCTTGTAAATTTCTGTTTATTTTTCAGGCAACTCCTTGCAATTATCATCTGAAATTTCTGCTACCCTTAGCTTGCAAGTAACACCTTGAGCATGAGAGTAGCTGCTTTTAACAGTCATCGTATCCAAACACCTGCACATGCACTGACGTGACAGCATCAGGATTGCACTAAAATCACTGAAAGATGCATCTGTACTTCCATAACACCAGACTTCAACTGATGTTCGAACTACAGTAGCTTCCTGTGTGACACTGAAGATATATATTTCCCTTCTAGTTCTCAATATTCAGGTCTGCCTATTTCTCACACTTCTCTACTTGCCCTTCTGTAAGGCAAGCAAGAGGCTTGTCAATATCAACGTTTCCTTCTGTTTCTGCCAGATGGCAGAAGTGTGAAATTTAAAACAAAACAAGACACCAGAACAAAACTTACCAACAACATAGTAATGTTTTTCTATTGTGCAAAATTAGTTTACATTAAGAAGCGTCAGTGGGGCAGCACAAAAACCAGCCAGCTTTGCACAAATCTGTCAGCTCAGCAGAACCAGTCCTACCTGTTTCCAGAGCCTCACTGTTCCAGAGGGGATGGAAACCCCCCCGCAAGTATAACTGCCTGTCGGACACTAGCACACATCCATGCACGCAGATGTGAGCCGGCGCTGCTAGAAACCACCAGCCAACACGATTTACCAGAGATCTCCTCTGCAAAACGAGAGCACGATGTGCGCCGCCTTACGCATCACAACCTGCGAGGGTTCCCTTCGGCATCTGCTCTCCCAGTCCGTCCGTGCCCCTTGGCCAGGGTCTCCGTGGGGATGGACAGCCTCTTATAGCCCCCGGTTCGCCTCGCCTCTCCCCACGCCCTCGGGGGCCAGCCCACAGCCCCGCTCCGCAGCCCCGCGTTACACATTGACGCCTTCCACCTCCAGGCCGGTTTCGACGGGAAGCGCTCATCCGCGCAGTGACGCGCACCAAGAGCTGACTGAAGGTCGCCCTCGCCGTCCCGATGCCACACACGGCGAGACAGGGTCGAGCCACAGTGCCCCGCTCCGAGGCAGCCGCCGCGGTGTCACGGGGAGCCCGCAATGGGCACACACTGAGGCCGGTGGGCTCCCGCAATGGGCACGCATCGATGGCGACGGG
>VZRQ01002909.1:707627-774819 GCA_013397975.1 Machaerirhynchus nigripectus | reverse complement strand
GAGCCGCCCCCGTGCCCCGCGCAGCGGCGGGGGATCGGCGCTCACCGCGGAGTCCCGCCGGGTGCCCCTGCCCGTCCCCAGCGCAGCCCCGCCACCCTCGGCGAGGGCCTGGCCCCGAGGCACGGTGACCCCCTACCGCCATCCCCTGCTCCTTGCACCCGCGCCGAGGCACCGCGGGGCCCGGCTCCTCCGGGCACGCCGCCGCGGCTCGGAACCTGCGCGGGTCCCCAGGGCAGCGGAACGGCCGCAGGACGGGCATGGGCGCTGGCTCCCGCCACCAGCGATGCCAAAAGGCCGCAAACTTGCGTTGCAGACAGCGATGCAGGCAGCGCACATGCAGCACTGCAACACCAGCCTGCCAGCTCAGGGGAGAGACAACTCACTCGTCTATCAGCGCACCCACTGCCTTTAGAGGCCGTCTCTTCACAGCCCTGGCTCGGATCCGTGTGCATGGCACGTCCAGCGCTGTCACACATGCGGCAAGGTAGTTGTCAAGTCGTGCAAGTTCAGCCACCTGCGATGTTCGCCCTGCAGACTGCAAAGGCTGTTGCAGAAGCTGACTGAACACTCAGCAAGCATCAGCCTCTCTCCCGGGCGTGTTCAGCGTGACCGCTCTGATGCTACCTCTGCCCAATTAGAGCTCATGTAACCACACGCTGCAGGTGGAAATAGAAACATTCCCAGAGCTGAATGAAATTCTGAGAGTTGAAATATTCCTAGACCTGAAATTCCAATGAAACCTCAGATGTTCACAGCCTCTGTAGTTCCTACAGGTATGGCATCACTCCCCTTTTCAGACCTGCAGTCCAGACTTACTCCTTCATGCAACATTTACAAAGTTTCATGAACTTCAAGTGTCTTTGAAAGTGTCTTGGTCCAGTGTTCAGGTAAACATCAAAATTAATACTTGTTACTGGAAGGACTGACAGAAGAACGACATAAACTCAAGCCTCACTTCGAAGACACCTCAGCTGGCATACGAGTCAGTGTTGTGTATCTCATGTAGAAAAGGGCAGCCAGCCGAGGGGGGCCAGGGGGAAGAAAGAAGAACAGGAACTCTGAGAGCTCTAGAAAACTGTTCCAGAGAGGAGAACTGAAATAAATGGCATTGAACCTAGAGAGAAGGCAGAGGGAAAATGTAATAGCATTCTTCAAGAACTGTAAGAGATTACTGTGAAGCAAAAAGAATTAACTGTTCTGCATATATATCAGACAAGTAAAAGAGGTGAGTAGGCTTAAATTCCATCCCCAGGTAACTGCTTTAGATATTAGGAAAAGCTAGGCTAGCTTGCTGCTGGCAGAGATTTCTTTGGGAGAGCACAGCATTTTGGGAACACGTGCACTGGGGTTGCTGAAACAAATGACTGAAGACAGCTGCCCAGACAGTAAACAGCCGCTGTTTACTCTGATTGCTTCTTGGGCTGCAGAACACAGGCTGAAATCGAAAGGGTAACTGAAATCTATCCATAGCCACAAAGAAATGGCTGGGAAACAACAATTCTGAATTAACTGTCCAAGATGTGCTGTTTCCTACACTTCAATACAAAACCTTTTTACAGACAAGGGCGTATAAAGCTCCAGCTCCCAGTACAGTGCTTGATACAGAAGCTTAAAAAACAACCTTGTGGGCTAAAATTAAACACTTCAGTCTAGCAAAATTGGTTATGAGCATCTGAAAAAATCAGTGTATTCACAGGTTCACAATGGTTTAGCTGTACAGGAATATCCACAAGAGTTAAGTGCATTGACACACACTGGATCCTTATGCAGAGGAAGCAAGCCCAGTCAAATGTAAACCAAACTGAGTTCAGATCACAGGCAGCTTTGGACATGAACAAGAAACTCCACTTGAAAACAAATATGCACTTTAAATGAATAGACACTGACCCTAATTGCTCTACTCTAACTTATCTGGATATCCTCCTGATGACAAATCCCCTGTTTTAATTAAACCTGTTCTTAATATGAATATGCCAGTCAAGTGCATACCATAATTTTGAGAGGGCAGCCTTGCTGGCAAGAGACAGAAACAAGCCACAGAAACACAAGGTTAGAGGAAAGAGTGCCTCCTCCATGTCTCCTTTGTCCCTGGTTTCATAACAAGCAATGCAGCTCCGTTCAAGTCTAGGTTTCTGCTCACTTGGCCTACAGTATTTTGGCAACTGCCATTTGGCTTAGATTTCAGATCACTGGTTAATCTTCTCATTTCTTCCCTTTAGAAACCCTTCCTACATGGCCTTCCAAGGTCTAGTGAATTGCAACAGTGTGCCATAGCTGCACGGTTCATAACTACACTTTCATCCCACACATGACCAGAATTCTTAAATCCTCACTTTGAAATAGATAATGAGGTAAAACACTGAATAATTCCTATAAGCCACTTTCCCCCCCAGCCTATGGGGTCTAAGAATCCAAAGGATAAAGGTGCTCATGCAGCATGACCAGGGAGGAGAGCAGAACCTAGTTAAAAATTTACCTGATTTTTGGTACACCATGGTTTCAGGATGTGCAGTTCTGGGTCACTCGCAGCTGTACCAGCGAACAGATGATCTAGGAATGTTCTCTACTTCACACACAGTGCACCAGCAGCAGCTCCTGAAGGTACAGAGAAGAAAATTAGAGGGTATTCATACAGTCATGTTGGAAGGGGTCCTTCCCGGCATGAAATGCAGCTGGTGTTGAACACCCTAAATCTGATCAAAAGGATTATCACCTTGGGTAAAGAGGGGGCAGGTTTGGGGGGTTTTGGATGGGGTTTATTTGTTTGTTTGTTTGATTGATTGATTTTAAAGAATGTCCAGATTCTGCAATGGAGGAAAAGCCAAAATAAAACCCAATTCTAAATATTTGATCAGCTACTGTCCTTTAAACTGTGGTCCAGGCTGGGGAGCATCCTTTTGTATTTTTGCAGTCCTTATGCAATCAGTGTAGGAGGAGAGAATCTGGAATGAAAGGGTAAGGCTAATATGTGCAAAGTCCATCTTAGGTGCTTTGTTAACTTGCTTGTGGAAAATGTCCATTAATGATTGAATGGGGAACAAGGTGAGGAGAACAATCAGTAGTTTGACTGGAGTTTCATTTAAGCAGATATATTAAATATTGATGCACTCACAGAGTCTAAAGGACACTCATTTGTCTTCAGCAGCTGCAGAAGGCAACACTTGCGTGGTTGTTAATTAACCCTTCATGTGAGAGGTGAGAAGCATGAGGCTTGTCAAGTGCTATTTGACCACATTAAACAGGGTCACTACACCTTCTCACAGATTTGTGTGAAAGGGAACAAATGTTCCAGCTACAAAGAACAGAGATTTCCTAGGAGATGCCAATAAAGTACCACAAAGGTCCCTGGTGCCATCACAGGGAATGTTGCCTACTTTGTCTAGGGAGATGCAGGTATCGTGGCAGAATTGTCCCTCCCACAGTCTGGCTGTCACTAATAACATGAAATCCAAGGTTTCCACACCACCCTCTTCTGCAGAAGTCCCACAAGATGGGCAAGGCCTGAAGTCTGTGTTCAGATGAACTGTGTCCCCAGTCTAACCACATCTGACAAACTCGTCAGCTGCACACAAGAGAGATGGAGAGGAACTTTTTACAGGAGCATGAAATGACAAGACAAGGGAGGATGGCAGATGTAGATTAGATATTAGGAATAAAAGTCTTTAATGTGAGGGTGGTGAGGCCCTGGCACAGGCTGCCCAGAGAAGTTGTGGATGCCCCAACCCTGGAAGTATTCAAGGCGAGTCTGGATGGAGCTCTGAGCAATCTGGTGTAGTGGATGGTGTCCCTGCCCATAGCATGAGAGCTGGAACTAGATGATCTACAAGGTCCCTTCCAATCCAAACCATTCCATGATTCAAATGCTGCTTTGTAAATCCGTTTTCCATGTTAGTCTTCAAGCCTACCTATGTGCAATATAAACATCACATGCAAACCTTCTGCAAAGCTTGTAACAACAGGAAAGCAGCAGTCATCCGGGTTTACAGAACTGTAGTCTATAATATCTTCTTTTTTGTTTCTCTACTTTCACATGACCGAATGGGTGAAGGGTTTTTTAGGTTCTTACACAACCCATGTAGGTAATGAGGACATTACCGACATGTCCTCATGAGGGTATTATCAAATGAGGTAAAAGCTATCTAATCAAAGCAATCTTAACTTGCTTCTCACTTAAATGCTCCTGCTATGCAACACAATCAACCAATGCAGCTGCAAGGAGTGTTTTCTGAAGATGTCAGAGGTACAGTTTCTCAGTAAAAGTTTGTTGTAACAAACTAGGGAACTGGGACAATTTTTACATAATATAATCTTCTGAATCTTTTGCATATATTTGCATTCTCTAAACTGATAAAGGAACTATTTGGGCTTGGTAAATAATGAAGTTTTCCATATTAGTACATTAAGGAAAATCACATTATTTTAAGGCTATTCTAAAAATCACATACATTTCAACTAAAGTACAAAAGTGCACCACATAATGACAAGTAACTGCTGACAGCATGAATCACATCTGCTAAGAATGCAAAATGGAAATAAAATTAGCCCTGTATCTCTAAGCAAAGGAATTTATCAGTTCTATTTTCTTTCGGGAAACATCTAGCAGTATATTTTTATTATGGCATAGGTCCCTCATGACCTTCAGGTTTGCCATAAATTCACCAAGATCAATGCCAGTACAAACCACAAATGTGATTTTTACTGAGATACAAATTTTCTGTTGTTCAACCCCATCTTCCCTTTCCTGATCCTGTTACATGCCCCTCACAGTAAAGCAAATCCCCAGTTAAGATGGTGCAGTATCATACTGGGACAGCTCAGAATGTACCCACTGTTTTAGGAAAAAGATTGCATCTTTTTTCGAGATCAGAAGATTCCTTACAGAGAAAGGCAAGAGTCACAGCCATCTCATATAGCACCAAATCTTGTATATATGAGTAGATACGGCTACATTAGAGAACCAGATGACAGTGAAAACACCAGCACATCAAAAAATCACAATACATAAATAAATCACTTTTTCAGAAAATAACTCAGTAACATACCTTTCCCTTTTCCCCCGTCACACCCTTTCTGAGCTATCGTATTTAGGGCACATACAGTGCTTGTTTAACTGGAGGGAGGCAGGCTGGTTTATGCTATCTCTGCTTTTTTGTTCCTAATCTGGAATATCAGATCTCTTTTCTGAGTTCTATTTTGTATTAGTTTCATGCTTTAATGGGCTAGAATAACCACCTTTATGGAAGAATATGATACAAAATGGTTAAATATATTTTCACTTCCAGCAGCGGATGGACAGAAAATAGAAGACTGGAACCTTAGTACTGCTGAAAAGCATTGTGATCTAGAACAAGGCAAATACCAGAATGTCCCACACTACAAACTCCACGGTGAAGGCTGCAGTAATCAGAGCTGTGGCTGAGGGCACGGTGAGGTGGCTGAAAGGCATTAAAAACATCCTGTAAGAAAATAATGACTCTTTTGTTTTACACAGATTTATCTCCAGCTTCTGCCTGTTGAGCACATGACAAGGAGGGGGCTGTTACCAACACCACACGCTGCTGATTCTCCAGTGGGACTCGACCATTCACTACTGTGACAGCCAAGATGCTCCAGGAATCCTCAATTCTCCCTCGATGGGTAGCTTTTAGTCTTTGTGAAGACTATACAAAAAAGACTTTGACATCTTTTTGCTCTGAAGTCAGCTGAAGTCATCTGTTCGGCCCACGTTTGCAATCTCAACAAATCAAAGGCGAGTATTTCTGTTGAGGTGGACACCAGGTAGAGCATGAATGCTGGGGACGGCTCCTCAGAAGTAGTGTTTGCTTGTTCCCTGCTGACAATTCATCTATTTCCTGCCAACAGAGGGTACTGAAGTTTAATGGCACACATTTACCAGGGCAGGAAGCAGCATAATGCATTCCTGTGAGACTCTGCAGAGTACAGACATACTCTTTTCATCTTGCTTGAGTACTAAGTTCATTTAATAGACTCGAGTTAGCTTTTCCTTCTCTGATTTAACCATATTAAAATATCAAGGAAGGCATTTAATTTCTGTCAATTAAATGGAGAGGATAATAGTAGCAGTGTTCACGAAAGAGCCAGAAACCTAAACTCATCTCACTGCTCTCTCATTTCAATGCAAATGCTGTCAGTTTTGTCTGTATAATGCAGCCCTGCCACTTCAGATGTAGCATTATTTCTAATGCTGCCCTTACCCTAGCGTTGGGTCCTTACAGGCTGAGACCATGATCCCAAATCACACTCCATTTTTGTGGTTCTGCTCATGCATTGATCTGTTGGCAATGCAGCACGTGCTAAAATAGTTCACAATTAATCACTGCAATTATCAGTAAAGAGCCCCAAAACCCACACATCTTTTAATTTTGACTGCCAAGACAAACTTGGTGAGTGGAGGGACAAGAGGGAAAGCAAGATTCCACAATGGGAGAAGGTTATTTTAAGCTTGTGTCAAGATGACACCCAGGGCTTGTCTAAATATAGATTTGTCCACTGCAAACACCCTTAGTCTGCATTTAGTGCAGACACATGCAGAGTTACTCAGCAATGACAGACAAGCTTTACATCCACACCCAGGCCCACAGTAACGTTCAGCCATAACCAATTCCTGAAAAAATAGTTTGCAAGTGGGTTTCTGCATCCAAAGAGAAGCATTAACCAAGGAAAGCTTACCTCCTGCTGTTGGCATCACACTTTTGACATCTAAGCTCTCAAGATGAGAAGCGATGTCACCAGGGGGCTGCAGCTTTCAGGCCCAGCTCCTTTACTTACCGTGGCTTGCAAAGAACAGGCAAGGAGGGGCTGTGCAGACATGTTCCTTGAGCCTCTGCAGTGGCTCGCATGTGACAGTGCAGGAAACAGCCTGTGCTGGGCAGGTGTGGGTCACTGTTCTGCCATTCAGAAATCCTGGATTTCATACCATGGTTTCCTGCTTACTCCTGTCCTCTTCTTGTTAATGCTTGCTCTGCCTCTGAGTTGTCAATCCTTTTATTCTGCAGCATAAACACTGTGCTGTGCTGCACCCTCTGTCTCAAGGTCTGGTAAACTCACTGCATCTGCAACGAGCTTGGACAACTTACCATCAATAAATTAGCTGAAAACCTGCTTGCTCTGACAACTACAATGTAAACACATCCGGTGTGTCCTACCACTGCAATGTGATACTCTCTCCAAGTTTATGTGAATCATCTCCCCAGTGACTGTGAAGAGAACTGGAGATCATTGTCTGTTTACTGATTACTGGAGCTTCCTTACCAAAAAAGTACAAACACAAAAAACTGTGTCTTCACTGAAAATAACTGGGATCTCTTCTCTAACTTCACTGTAAACCAGACATAAATACGTAACTGTACCTATGTTAAACTTTATTTGGAAGTTATTTATTTATATTGGAATTTGGGCTCTGCCACTTAAAGAGCTTATGGCAAAGATAGCCAGAAGAAAGGCTCAGGATGCTGTATTACAGTAGGTTTACAGCCCAAGTGTCAGTGCTGTGCTCCTTTGCTGACCCAGAGGAGCAGTTGTGCAGGGTCAGCATTTGGGGTGGTTCCAAACCTCAGGGTAATAGCTGAACTTAGAGGGGCTTTCAACTCTGACATACAGCCTCCATCAACTGCCTTATGTAACAAGATCTATCTTCACAACCCTTGCAATCTACTTCAAAGTGACGTATTCCAGCTTGTCCAGTAATCAGTACAGCAAGTAATGGAACAACTAGAAAAATTAGAAAATCAAATGTTCAGTAGATAAATGTGTGTTACATCCCTGACCTGAAAACAGAACAAGGAAGGTTCCTTATTCTCACATGTCACTTCCAGTGCCACATGTCCACACAGCAGCTCATGTCCGAGGCCCTAGAGAACTCCTCTACCATTTTGTGAGCACCAGGATTTCATTTACTTTCAATTGCCATTGTCTGTGGCTTTTTCCCCACTTGAGGAAGACTCCAGAAACTTGTCACAAATAACACTCCTTACACACCTTGCCCAGGCTGGGGCATTTTAACAATCTTACAGAGCTTCTGCTGCTGAGCACAAATCAGGCATCAGATGTATCCTGCTAGCACCAGCTAGAGTCATGTGGGAGCACCATGGTCATTAGGATGAAAAGCTCTTCATAACTGCTGTCAATATTTAGAAACATTAATTCAACATTTGATCAAGGCAGAAAAAGTTTCTTTATAGCACTGGAGTCTTGCACAGTTGATGTTATACTTATTTCACAAAGGATACTCGTAAGACTTGCTGGTACAACCGGCCGAAAATATGTATAAGGCAAGGAGAACACACCCCTTCTAACGTTACAAAATGCAAAGTGCATCTTTTGTGCACTGGTCTCCTTTAACCTACAGAATTCCTGGGCTCAGAAACGGATGAAAAAGTCTGTGCATCACACATCTGAGCAAAACATCCAATGGCAAACTCCTACCAGCGTGTTTCAGTCCATGCAATCCCACCTCAGAATCATGGAATCATTAAGGTTGGAAGTGATTTCCACAATCGAGTCCAAGCTTTGACTCACCACCATGTCAACTAAACCACAGGACTAAGTGCCACATCCAGTCGTTTTTTGAGCACTTCCAGGGATGGCAACTCCACCACATCCCCAGGCAGCCGGCGTTTCCAATGCTTAACCATCCTTTCAGTGAAGAACTTCCTCCTGATAGCCAACCTGGATCTGCCCTGGCACAGTCTGAGTCTATGTCCTCTCATCCTGCTGCTGGTTGCCTGGGAGAAGAGGCCGACCCTCACCTGGCTACAGTCTCCTTTCAGGAAGTTCAGAGCAATGAGGTCTTCCCTGAGCCTCCTTTTCTCCGGGCTAAAAAAACCCCATGACAGCAAGACGACAAGAGAGAGGCTGAACCACCAGCCCAGTGACTTCAATCTTAGAAAACCCAGTCCCCTCACAGACATAAAGAGAGCCCCAAGTGACTGATTTAGATGGCATTCAGACAATACCACTGGAGAACTTGCAAGTGGCTCACTCTGGTAGGCACAGATGGGTCTGCCTCAGAAATCTTGTAGCATGGTCGTGTCCAGTCTAAAGTCATTTGGAGAGTTTCTGGCTAGGGGTTGCTTTGATCCTCTTGCCCCTTACAACAGCTGAACCCGAAAAGCTTTCGCTTTTTGGTGAGAAAATAGCCCACCTACCACATCTAATATACAGAATAAAGCCTCTGCCTTGGATTCACAAGGCTTTGGAGAAGCTACTGTTGTTACAGCTGGTTGGTTGGGATTTTCCCCCCCAAGCTAACTCATGTATTAAAGACAAATACTGACCACTTTCAGCAGGAATTCAGGGTGCTTCCTGGAAGGAAGCAGTCCTGCCTTGAACTGTGGCTTGCACAAGTCAGAGCACGACATGAGACTGAAGGTCAAGGCCCAGCAATGGGGTGCGATTTTTGTAGGCTTAAAACTGGGCTTGGAGTGAGCTTTTCAGATTCTTCATTTAGGAATGAGCCTGCCTCAGAGAAAGGTTATTCCCTCACTGACTCATGGGGATTACTTTTAGGTAATGGAAAGTCCCTCAAAAGAGGCATAGGATCTGCAAGGATATTAAAAGGCTTTGAGAGTCTTTGAGGCAGAGAAAACAAAGACCATTTTCATTTGACCAAAGGAAAAAAGGACCTTCCATTCTTTGTTATACTTATCTGTGCATTTCAGAAATAGTTGAAACACTGGAGAAAGTTTCTTTTAAATATCTCTACATGGGCTTGCAATTCATTTTTAACACACAAAGCATTCCTATACAGTTAATACTTGTGCAAACTGACACTTGAATTTCCTCTTCCATTTTCTTGCTGCTGTTTTCTCCTCTCCCACCTACCCATATGATCATTAAAGGAAGTCAGTATAATTTGACCAAGAATCCAACTGGCACAGACTTCATACGCAATAAGATGGCATCTTAAACTCCAGGTTAGGGTTTTCATAGGAAATGCCATTGCTTCAACTTGCAAAAATGTTTTTTCTTAAGTATTATTTTATATATCCACCACTAAGAATAATAATCTTAGAGGAGATTTACCCTAGTTAACAGAGTTGAAGCAAAACAGATTTAAAAAGATGAATTGCCAATTTGAATACGTCAACAGTGAATTAAAGCTGCACCTGCAGAAGGTAATTATTTTCCTCCAAGGGAAGTTTTCTTCTTTAGGGTAGGCTGACAAACCACCTTAAGTTTCTACAGTCCAGAGATGGAAAACATCCTTAATGGCTTCCGCTAACCTATCTTTGAAGTCGTGCAGTAATTATGTAACTGCTCTGGAAACAGGAGAGGAGCAGCCAGGAACCCTGTCTCTGAGCAGAGCACTTGGGAGGGGAAAAACAAACAAAAAAGTCTTTGCTGAATCCTTGCTCTTTGTTGAGACTTCCCCCACCTCAGCCTTAGGCCAACTTGGACTGGAAAGCTGTCACAAGTGTCAGGCTTTCAGTGTCTGTTCTATTTTTGGGGATTTGTTGTGGAAGAAGAAAGTGAAGCCTGAACACCATGTGAGCAACTTTAATATGAGGGCATAACTGCCAGGAAAACAATTCCCTGGCTCCCTCTGCCCCTGCGGGAATCAGGTTGCTGTGCCTTTCACTGAACTCTGAGATCTGAGGCTTGGAGGAAGCGTTCACTTTAGAAACCACTGTGACAGTTTCAGAAAGGTGTAGACGTCATAGCTAATTTCACAGCCCACTCATCCATTTGGAATTTGCAGCCAAACTCAGTCCTCATTTCTGCACTTCCAACTTCATTGTAGATACTTCATCTGTGGGAACAACAGCTGACCCACAATGTCTAGGTAAGTGCTAATTTCAGCCCTCAGCATATCCAAGTATTTTGGAAAAGTTATCAAAGGTTGACTTATGTTTGCTGAACCACATCATAACAGATTCCTTGCAATAATAAATTTCAAATAAATACAGGTGATGAATCATAAATGCAAGTGGCAGTACTGTTAAAAAATAAAAACATTACAAGCTCTTTTTCTTTTTTTTTTTTCAGAACCGGTTTTAAACCAGGAATTTGGAAGAAAGGAAATAGCTGAAAAGCATGTGTGAGTATGGAAGTTGTACTGTCAGCAGCAGGTGACAGTAGAACCTTCTCAAGTTCATTATCCTCTGCAAACTACAGGATGTTTGTACCATTAAAGTTAAAACTGTAAAATGTAGTTCTGCACTGGTAAAGGAAAGATTTTACGACATTGCTAAAATGCACCATGGACCAAAGCAAGATTTGTAAGAAAAGCAAGTAGCAAGCAAATAAAACCAGCAGCCTGTTACCAAAAACCCCCAAACAACCAAAACCCACCAAAAAAACCCCCAACCACCACAATGAAACATTCAAACTGAATAATGAAGGCAAGAGGATTAAATATATTTTCATGCCAGTATAAGCTATTCAAGATGTGACTTTTGTAGCCTGAAAGACTATCTCAGTCACAAGCAGTTCTAACAGTGTATAGTTTATTCAACATTTAATGGCTTGACTGAGTCAATCTTTAGCAAATCTTGAGCAAACTTTATTACTATCATGAGGCATCCTGACTCTAATCAATCAAACATCAGTACTTCTGGGGAAAGAAGCTGGCCTGCTTTTAAAGTTGTCTTCCAAGAGGTAACCCAGGAAAACAGAAATCTTTTTATGTTTACCAGAAACATGAAACTGAGAAATCATTTCAGAATCAGGATGAGAGCTCTGTAATGACTGAGTAAAGTGAAAGTACTTGGAAAAACCCAAGCTTTTAAACTGTAGCACAACTACTGCAATGTGCCCCCTTTCCTGTTAGGAAACAAGCTGAATTTCCCCCTCATGCTAGGCCATGCAAAAACAAGTGCTCTGCTCACTCTGTGTTCTCTTCACCCTTGTTATCCCTCTGGTGTGCACAAACTGTCTTCGTGTATTGCCATAAGGATTCATTTCATTCTTTGAATCAAGTGGTAGGACATTTGCACATGGAGATTGCCCCCGGGGAAAAAAAAAACCTCTAGAAGAACAAAAAATAAGATGATGCACCAGACAAGCTCAGCATGGTTATTGCTGTCAAGAGACCATGCCTTCCCAAGAATCTAGGTAAGATTTGGGCTGGAATTACAGTTAACATAAGTTTTAGTGCAAAGGGCCATCATTTCAGTTAGGTGGATTCTTAAAATGTACCATAAAAGAGAAGCCAAAGCTTTATCTTTGATAAAATCACACAATAATCAAGTCAAGTCATAATCTTGAGTCACACAAATTGTGCTTGCAATAAATTGTCCCTTAAATCAGGGAGACTGCTGCAACAAGGGCACAGCATTCCTGGGAGCATCGCTGGGAAGTTCTTGGAATGGTTAATCTAAAAAGATAGGTTCCCCTCTTACTTCAGACATTAATTTCAGTTGCATGGTGTCAATACATACATATTTAATAGTAGCGGATGCTTTAGTCCAGACAGAATTTTTTAAAAGAAACTGTATGTCTTTTCAAAACATGAAACCGTTAACTTGAAACCCCTCAGTTACCTTCAGAAACTAACAGCATTAAAAACGTACTTCATTAACACTCAAGACAACAGCCAGACTAATCCTAGAGTTCCTTAATAGTATGAGGAATGCAGTAATTTTTAACAGGCTTAATTCCTTGGTATGTTGTCACGGCTAACACTTGTTTTGGACAGAAAACCCAAGAAAATATTTTAAATAAAACTTATGACAATTACTGGTCTCTAAGTCTGCTGTATAAAAATCTGTGTGCAGGAAAAGTGACTAAACAATTTTAAAATTATACAGAACTGTGTCCTGATGACCAAAAGCAACACAAAGGATATTAAGTTTAAAAGCCTTAATCACTTTAATCATTCATGCACAGAAACTCTTTTCTAGCTACAGTTTCTGTGGAAGTCGAGATTTTGCCAATATATACCACTGCAGCGGGGGATTTCATCATATTTAGGAACTTAATTTCTCTACTGCCAAGCCTGCTCCAGTTTCCACCTTATCCACGCTCAGCTACAAGGGTGCATGGAGGAAGACCCCGTTACACTGCTCCCCCCACAGCTTCGGATCCACCCTGTGGGGCCCAGGAGGCCCTGAGGGTACCTGGGGGTAGCTGAGCATGCTGCCACTGCCCCAGGGCAGGCAGGTACCTTGGAAGGGGATAAACAACACCCAGAGGGCAGTTATTTTTTTTAAAAAAAGTAGAATCATAGGATATTTTGAGTTGGAAGGGACCCACAAGGATCGAGCCCAACTCCTGGCCCTGCACCAGGCACCCTGCACCAAGGCACCTTGGACACCCCAAGAATCACACCCTGCGCCCGTGAGCATTGTCCAAGGATATTTTCAACTTTGTCAGGCTTGGGGCTCTGATCACTGCCCTGGCAGCCTGTTCAGTGCCCGCCCACCCTCTGAGGGATGCAACTTTTCCTAACATCCAACCTAAACCTCAACCTCCCCCAGCACAGCCTCAGGCCATTCCCTCAGCTCCTGTCACTGTCACCCCAGAGCAGGGATCAGTGCCTGCTCCTCCTGTTCCCCTCACGAGGAAGCTCTAACTGCAGTGAGGGCTCCCCTCAGTCTCCCCCCCACCTTCACAGCCCTCCCTTGGACACTTTCCAATAGCTTTGTATCTTTTCAATCCAGCCATCCAATGTTTTTCATATCAAAACAGCTGCAAAAATTCACATATAAGTGGCCCAAAACAACTTGCCTAATTTGGTGATTAGCAATTTGTGTATTCCAAAGGAAGTCAGGTACCAATCACAGCTGAACTGCAAAACTGCTTCATGTTATAAGCCTTAATTCTTTCCCCTGCTGGAAAATAAGCACAAGTAGGTGGCAGCGTTGAAGAACTACAAAAAATCAGGACGATTTTTAGGAAGTGAGGGGGGAAAAAAAAAGTCACAGCAGATCTAAAATTCCCATCTCAAGGCAGAAAGATAGATGCACTCATTTTTGACTTATTCTCCATTTATTCTTTTGCTGTTGACAGCCAAGATAGTGTCAATATTCACTACAAAAGTAGAACCTGTTTCATTCCGGACTGTCAAAAAGCACTCAGATCCAGAACGGCAAGAGCCCAGCTCACAACACTGCTTTTTCACACCAGGTCGAGGGGGCCTTCGGGAGGAAAGCTGGAGTGTGACTATAGGGACTGAGGGAGAAAGGAGATAGCAGTGTGTACTTCTTAAGTTCAGCCCCAAAAATGCCAGATGGTCACACCACAGATACTTTAGACTCCCACAGATCCCTGTTCTGGTTTCATTAAATTCACAAGCCAGGCTATGTTCAAGGCTTAAGAGAAAAAAAGTACAGGACACAGCATAGAGCATTTTCACTGATACACAGAATTTGGAACACAGGGGACTCATCGACAGTCCTGAGGCGCAAAAATAGTGTTTTCTGCATCCAAGTGAACTAACAGTCTTTATACATACCTTGTGTCTCCATCTGGGAAATGCAGGGCTGACTTCAACCTCTTCTTGCCTCTGCAGGATGGCTGTACTGTGTGCTTTGAAAGGTATGGAATGGCCTCAAAAGCACGTGAAACAGACCGATATCCAAGCCAGCACCTTTACGTACAGGAAGGATTAGGCTTATTAAAATAGCTTTCTGTGCAATGCATCGTTCTTTCTCTTACTCCCAGCAGTTTCCCAGGATTTCTAAGTTAACCCCTGCAATGCTGGGAACTTGCTTTCCTTTATAAAGGGGTACAAGCACTGGAAGAAATAAAAAACAACCATTTAAAGGGGAGAGCACCTGGACAAGGCAACCTGAACTTAAACCAGTAACGTGCATCATCTTTCCCTTTTCTTCTGCTCTTCTGAAAGTGCTCAAGTGGCTCGTTTCTGTCCAGACAAAATGTCAGAAAACAGAGGACATGCACAAAGACAGACAGCATCAGCACAGCTCATTTCCCCAGTCCACAGACCCACCAACCATGGCAGTCAGGGACAGGCAGAACAACTGCTTGCTCAGCACTTGTAGCAGGGACTGAGGAGAATAAAGGCCTTTTAAGAAACACAGCCTGTGTTCCAGGAACAGAGTAGCATGGATCAGCTAGGTTAGCATTCGCTGAAATACACCCATGGCCTGGCGCCCAGGAATTTGCAGCCTCAGAGTAGAAGGATTTTACTGGTCAGAGTGGAAGAGCACGCTTCCCACTGCAGGCAGAGGCCTGTGCTGACTTGAGCAGAGCAGCAGTTGCAGAGAGAGGCCAGAGTGGCAGCTCAACAAGACAGACACGAGTGGATTCAACCAACAAGTTTAGCAACACGCAAGACACTGAATACAGGGTAAGTTTAAGCACTTCTGAGACTTTCAGATCTAAACCCAGAAACTCGGCAAAACAGAAAGTAATACTTAGACTAGCTACTGAGTATGTCACAAGTGAGCTCTGTGCTATGCTGACGAATGAATGCACGCAATAAAAAAGTGACAAAATCAGAAACATCAAAAGGGATGGCACAACAAAGTACTCACAGAATTTACATAAATACATACAATCTGAAGTTTACAAGGGGTTCATGCTTTAAAATCATTAAGTATAATAACTGATAAAAGTTTTAGTAAGAAAATATGTCAAAACAGCAAAAATTATGGTGGATTCTTAACAGGGGATAATTGAATCCATCAATCATAGAATGACTTAATTGAACAATCAGGTGTGATTACAAGACAATCAAGAAAAGCTGAAAGAGAGCACCTGATCCCATGACCTTTACTACTACAAAGGAATAGCAAAAGCACTCTTTTCTCAGCTACAGAATAAACAGCACACCCCTTAGCATAGGCAAGGAAACATTTTTTGCCTTCTCTCCTTCTCACAGTTGATACCAGATTAGAAAAATGGCTGTCCAGCCATGTACCACTTTTGACTCAGAACGCGTACGATGTTCTTCTGTAACTTTGCACAAATACACATCTCTGTTCCTATGAACTGAGAAAAAATGGTAAAAGATGAAACTGTTCTTTTCCTAAGCCCCTCCAGCCTCCCAAGGAAAAGTACTCTCAAGGTAAGGAGGTCAACTAAGACCAAAAATAATGCAGTTTTTGGCTGTAGCAATAAAAAGCTTGAACTTTCATGGAAGGCAGCTGTTAGATGTTAAACAGATATGTTTAATTCAGAAAGGTACTCTGGAATTTCCCCACAATAATAACTTAAGAAATATAGCTACATTCTTCCAAGACAGAAGCAAAACTGATGGAGTCAAGCATGCATTGTACTTTGAATATCCACCTAATTCAAAGTGAGGAGCACCTCCTATGCAAAGTTTATTATGTAAACAGGTTATTCCCCAGGTTACACACTCAGACAATTAAACAGAAATGGCCCAACTAGAAACAAGGACAGCAAAAACAAAGACAAACATTTATCTTTCTCTGACCCCCAGTTCTCATTTTTCTTCCTCTTTTTCCCAGTGATGACAGGCTGACAGAGAGAAGGAAATATACATCCACCCAGTAGTCTTCCATACAAGTAAATACAAAAAAAATCAAGTGTTTATTGGAAGTCTGCATGAAGGCACAGATGAGCTTGATTACAGACACATCATAACAATTACAAATATATGTAAACACCTTGAGATATACAAAAAAGCAATAATACAGCTAGTACAGGAATAAAATGTAACCTGCTAAAAAAACCAAACTTCTTTTTATCTGAGGTTCTTACAATAAGCTCTGATCCACACCAAGACAGTGTAACGCTCTTAAAGTCACCACTTGTATTCATGCTCAACAAATCTGCACTCTGACCATTGTTTGATCCAAATTCAAACAGGCTTCCTTCCCTAGGATCAGAGAAACATAGGAACAACCAGCTAGACACCCAACCAACCTATAATGAGGCTTCATTGATTCTCTAAATATACAAGAGCAATCACCAAGGTACTGAATTTAAATATAAGCTTCAGAAAAACTCAAGGATGCTTGTTCCACTTGCATTTGAGGAAATTGCTGTATTTCTGCAGGAAAGGAACAGTCTACAGCTGTCAGGTGAATTTTTTCTTCCTCCACAGGAGGCTTAGATTTCATCTGAAACACCTGCCAAAACAAAAGTCAGCAATCACAAACTAAAGTGCCTTGGACAGCTTAGGTTTTACCACTAGAATAAAACATCTCCATTTATAGATACAGCATTAAGTTTTATCATGACAAAACCCACCTTTGCACATAGAAGACTACTTCCAATATTTCTGTGGAAAGGGGAAATGCTTTTTGTGGTTTTTTGTCGTTGTTGTATTTTGATACCAATGCCATAAACTTAAAGGACTGCAACACAGCATTTTTTCCAAAGGAAATCATACCAAAAAAAGCACCCGCCCCCAAAAATTTTAGTACAGGCAATCCCCAGGCCTAGAAAAAGAGCACTCTGAGCAGCAACTTACTACAGGAACACAATTTTCACAAACTCAACCCTCAACCATCTGTCCTAACTCTTCACTCCCCCTCTACAAAAGCTTTATAACCTCTGGAGCCCCATTCCAGCAGGGAAAGACTTCCATCCAGGCAATACATGCAGAACAAAACCTAACACAGCTATAACATTTCTGCTGACCCTGAGGCCACATTATCCCAACTGAAAGATGAGGTAGTACTTTTCTTTGGAGTCCAACTAGTGGAACAGGCACAAGCACTCTTCTCCCTAAAGTAGCAGCAGCTGTCTGTAATGCAGCGCCAAACTCCACAGCTTATCTCCTCTTCAGGACACACCTCTAATCCAAAACCAGCTGCTTAGAAAAATAAATCATTATATGAGCACATACTCCCACTTTAACTGCATCATAAAGGCCACGGTCTGGCATATTCAGTAACTTCCTCCTGTCTGCACAGTGGTATTGACTCAACCTCTGCTTGTACTGGGACTAATGGTTGTAACCCAAAAGGAACATGAAGGTATCCTGAGTACTTATTATACTGAGACGTGGAATTTTAAATAACTTAAAATTTTAAGAACCTTAATCCAAATCCAAAAAAAAAGGCTGGGAGAGGAATTCAGCTTCTCAGGGAACTGAGGAAACCAGATTGTCTCTATATATACAGTCCATTTGGTATTTAGGGGCTCTGTTTGCTCTCTCTTCACGACTAGAGATCTTTCCTCTCAAGGAGGTTGTTGTAACATATGCATGTATTATACTTTTATAGCTTACACTCATAAACCTTCTGGTTTCTTATGAGATGGCTTGAACTGGAGAAATATGCTCTGCATAGTCCATGTTCTGTAGACTCCCAAGGATCAAAAAGAAATAGACTGCCATGACTGAAAAAAAAGGAAACATCAAAAAGAGTTGAACAGTATTAGAATTCATACTGCTTGTAAAACTAAGCATTAGGATCAGAAAAAACAGTGTAAGATCAAGGTCCCTGGCTGCATCCTCTTAGCAAGCAATAATTGATACCGACGATAAGAGACTGTGTTTCTTTGACTGACAAACTATTCAAGGCTTTTATTTGTCTCCATGATCAGTTTCCATTTATTTAATAAAATATACAGAGTCCATATAATCTCCTGTCAGTGGTGCAACTTGCACAGATCCCAGGAAACCTTCTCGTTTTCACTGCTTCCAAGACTGCATTTTTCATTCACCTGAAGAGCACAGGGATTCCACCCAAGCAGCTGGATTCCTAAATGAAAACATTTTAACAGGAAAGGAATCCTGTTCTGCTCAGCTCCAGTACAGTGATTACCAACAGAAAACCACTAACACTTTCTGGAAAAACTCTTGATGTACTTTCTGCTTGGGAATATGCTCTCAGAAGAGTACATGTAATCAAAACAATCTTATCTGGCTTTTGGCTGGAAGACTATCTCCAAACAGTTCCACATCTTCTTCCAAAGAACTTCTGTGGAACAAATCGTGGATAAAATAAACTCTTAATGCTCTACAGAGTCTAAGCTGCATTCCAGTGTCCAAGCCGAATCCTTTGAGAGAAAATACAAAAAGAAAGTTGCTTGACTGTCAGAGAGGAAAGCACTGCTGAAAAAACTAAAAGGTAGATTTTATTTATTTTTTAATATTTAGCTGTAAAGTGGTACGCTCACAAAATGCTCCACACAGCTAAAAATTGCTTCTGTGGCCTTCCCAACCAGTGACAATGCAGTGTGCAAGTGAGAGGCACTAGTGATGAAAAGGATGACAAACCCACCCAGGTGCTTCTGAGAGAAACAAAGCACTTAAGCCCTCATAGTGCGCTGGACCTCACTCTCGAGTGAGTTTCTCCAGTCTATAGATCTGATAAAATCACAGCTGCAGAATCATAATTCATGACTATAATTCACAAGGAAACTGAAAATCCATTTACATTTATTAGGAGACGGTTGTGCACAATTTCTCATCTTATTCAAAAAGTCTACAAATAGAGTTTAACACTTCTGATTGCAAGCAAATGTTTGTTCAACGTTCTTAGTTCGATAAGGCCAATTTAGCGCCTTGTTACACTTTCAAGGTTTAGTATACATTTGTCAGTTCTTCACTTTCTTCTGGTAACAGTCCCACTGGAATAGTAAGGAGAGTTCTCTAAGACACTTTATAACAGCAGCTGAACTTGGGTTACGCAAATTCAGTTCTGGAATATGCTTCAAATGTAAATTATTCTAGGCAATTTTCCATTTCGAGATCTTAAAACACCGTCAAAGGCTCTTCCCTTTCCACCCACGTTTGTGTTACCACCACCATAGATTGCCCTCTGTAGAGCCATACATCCAAGGATCTCAAAGCACTTCAGAAAGAAGGGCACCATTTCAAATTCTGGGATACTTGAGCTGGAATCCTGCTTAATAAAGAATATTTTTTTTTTCTTCATCTTATGTTTACAAAAGGACAAGTGTTAAACTGAGCCGATCCTGTCTTGACCTTAGTCCCACCTCGGACTACCTGTCACTTTCTCCCATGCAATCCTATCACTGATTCAGGAGCTCTGTTTTATTATAATGCTCACAGCTGAGTTTCCTCTATGGAAAGCTGAGCATCTGCTATGGTCAATTATTTTCAGATGGAAGCACTGGTCAAATTTTAGGTCTGCCACAATCTTGAGAATCACTTGACTGGAGAGTCACTACCATAATTAATGTAATTTGATAATGCACTTGATCCCATATTGGTTTAAGAAGTGTAATAGACTATATATGCTTTCTCTAAATTCTCTCAGAGCTGAAACTACATAGCTACAGTGAAGAAATTCTAATTTTGCCTTAAGCTGAACATTTTACAACATTATTTTAACTTAAAACTTTGATTTAGAGCACTATTTTCATAAAGATTTTCAGTTTGCAATTCTGACTGAATAGGTGAGCGGCAAACATGACAATATATGTACAAGTGTTAGTATTCTACCAGAATGCTGTACTTCCTTCTTAAAAACGTCCTTAATAAAGCATTAGGCATGTCAAACAAACTTTTGTAAACAAAAGATAAATTACTCATGTTCTGCTCTGATTATAGCCAGATACATATTCTCATAAAATAAACATTCTCTTGTCATTTTCCATGGCCCACATATCCATATATATGAGGTAAACCATTTAAAATTATCAATAATATATAAACCTCAGTACTCAACAGGAACCTCAGGAAAAATGTAACCAAGTAAGATGTCAATATCAAGAAGTGACGCTTTGTTCCACTGCAAAGTGAAACCAATTTATTTGTGCTAAATGAATGGAAAGAATGTATTCAGAATACATTTCTTTATACATTGTACCGGCTTAGGCTGCTAAATAAGCATTCATTAGTGCCATGTTGTGCTACTTTCTTGTACTCTGTTTCTACCAAGCAATACAAAGTTTTGGCTGTTACGCCAATATATTCCTCTATGCTCATTTTCTAACAGACTTTTGAACATTTAAAATACCTGTTCAAACTTTGCTTCAGGGGAATCACAATGCAATGAATATATTTTAACAAGAAAGAAATTATCATCAGTTGTTCTCTACAATCACATCGCCTTCTGCAGCAAAAAAATCCAAGAGCACACACTTGAATCAGCTCTCAGTAACCTGTGGGCAGGACCACACTTCCCGACGGTCACTGTGACAGGGCACACGGTATGGGCAGCTTACAGGTTAACAGAAATGTCAAGTGACATCATCAAATCTTAAGGGCCACGAATTGTACATTCCACAGACTCCAACAAGCCAGTTCCCTCAGTGTAAAGTCCTGACTGTACCATACGTTTGAGGTGCTTTTAAACAGGAGAAGTATGGATGTGTCCTCTGTGAATTAAGCTTATTAGCTATGTAATACCATAGAGTTTGTGTCTTGGGCACTGATTAGGGTGTCTGACTCACTTTTGCACTAGAAGTTGATATTTTAAATGACTGAAACATAGTGCTGATTTTCCATAAGCTTGGTAAACACTGTAATATTTAAGAATTTATCATGTAGCCCATCATGCCTTTCATTTTCTGCAAATTGTCATGAAAAAATATAAAAAGGTATCCCTTTAATTTTACAAACCTAAAAGCCAGGAAAATGAAGCTTTGGAGCCAAGCAAAACGACATAATGCCGTATTACCAAACAGAGTAGCAAATGTTCCAGCCAGAGAATGGACATACATGTAGTTCAAGTAAACACTGATGGAAAACTTTGTTAAGTTAGTGTTGTAGACCCACAACACTGGCTGCATTTTATACAAACGTTTACAACACAATTAACAGTGAAGCCTATATAACCTCAGTGCAAATAAGTCAAATCCAAATATGCCAAGTAAGCCTTTGGCTTTTAGTAAACTGCTCCGTGTTATGAGTCCACTTCTGACATAGAGACTGCTGAGCACATGCACTAAGGCTGAGAGGAGGGATGCACTGAATGTTGAAAATTGGCTGCCTGCGACGCTGCGGGTTGGCCCGGAGGTTGCACAGGAGGTGGAGGTGGTGGCGGAGGTGGCTGCACGGGGGTCTGCGTGTTTGGAGAAGGAGGAGGAGTGGGACGTTTAAATTTGTCGGGGCTGTTACTTCTTCGTGGTGAAGGCCTCTGCAGAACAAATATTGAAATTATGTTTAACACACTCCTGAACAATGTTAGGTGCAAGTCCTCTAATCTTGGCAAAGGACAAAAAAAAATATCACACAAGAAAGTCTGAACAATTATGTGGGAAGAAGAAATTTCAAAACACTGCAGGAGTCACAATACAACTTCTACATAAAATAAATGCTCCTCTGAAATGGAGTAGCAAAGGAAAGGGGAAGTACCCTTGACATCAAAGAGAACATGCACTCCTTCCTGTCAGCTTGCAGGAAATGAACACAAGACATGTCCTGCAGATATGTTTACCCATGATGACCAGCAACCTAAAAAGAAATGAGATGCTGCAGGCACAGCACCTCCCAGCTGCGCCTGCCCAACCAGTAGTGCTGATGAACCTTTAACTCCATGCTGCTGACACATGAGATACAAGTATGTGGTACCTGAGCGTGGGTGGGAATGTTTTGAATATCAGACTCTGCCCAGAATCTCTAACCCACACACTGGAGCAAAACCAAAGCATAATACAAATTGCTCTTCGGAGAACACAAAAATATTACAACCCTTTGAGCTGCAGGAGTGAAGCATTTGTCAGAGACCCCCTCAACAGAAACCACAGATTTTCAACAACTGGTACATTTAAACAGAAAGATTTAAACCCCACTTCATCTTTACAAACTGGGGGGGCAGGAGGGGAAGGATGATCTTTAATGTTAGCAATGCAAAAATATAAATAACACTGCACAACAGTAACTTCTGCACTTCTGAAACAAAAATGCCTATTACTTACCAATCCAGTTAGCATTAACCAAGAACCTCACAGCCTGACAAACCACCCACCCATAATTAATAATCAACCACAGGTGGTCAGCTCTGGGGAGAGGCATGATTACAGTGCTATACCAAATGTACTACAGGTAAAGTCAAATTTATTCTGTAACTGAGATCAAAAATGAAGAGTCAAGAATGAAACTGCAGTTTAGTAAACCAAGTATATTGTATCTATTTTTTCTGCACAACTGTGTACAACAGATTCAAGTTCTATGCGAAATCCAAGAGATTCTTGACAACTGACTGATGCCTCTGAAACACTTAATATCATTTATTGCATTTGCATACACATAATAATATAAGGGGACCTGGTATCAGTATTGAGACAAAGCCAAGAGCTGCTTGTCGACACTTTGCTCTGAAAAATTGGTATTTTGTCCTGAAGATGATCTTTTTCATAGTGACTCAATTAATTTACAGTTTCAGAAAGAGTTGTAGTTCACAAAGGCTGAAGAGAGCAAGTTCCTTGAAAAACTCATTTATAAAATTAGTTTCCATGTTTTCCAGAAGCATAAAGATCTTCTTGTGACTAACTCATGTGACACACAGCCATGGGCTGAGCCCCGACCAGAATTCTACTTCCTTGCTGAGCTTCAGCTTCCTTTCTGTTCTGCCTACCATTACAGTGCTCCCACCCACCTCTGCTCAGTGAGATTGTAACAATTACCTTTGCACACCCACCTAAACCAGAAGCAGCCATATTTTACCATTGTACTAAAAATTCTATTAAAATACTCTTTTACATCTGAGAATGACAAGTATAAGCAGAAACCCTGAAGCATATTTACATACTACCATACCTGCTGAGAAAAATCAAAATGGTCTTGATACAACAACCTTAAGGTATTTTGCCAAATGGTTAATATTTAGGCTCTGTTTGCTCATTAAACTCCACATATATTTAGAAGAAACACGATGAAGCGGAAATCCATCAAACATCGCAGGTAAAAAGGAAATAAATTCAGTTGAAAGATAGGAGAAATTGCCCTAACAAATGTTTATATTAACTTTCTTCTTTGCCAATGAGAATAGAAAATAAGAGTTAACTGCCTGTTACAGTGACATGATGGTAGCATTGTGTGTCATCCTGAAGAAAACCTGAGCTTGAAGCAACCTCAGATGACTCATCCGTCAGATGGTGGAGACTAGGAGAAAAATGAAAGCAATGTTTTTACTTCCTGGGATAGGCTTAGTAGCTTAGAACATCACTTTTCACACCCTGCCTGCTGATCCATAAGATGATACCTATTACTGTCCTTAAGATGATAATACATCCTATTCTTTTGCAGAAAACAAGGTTCTCCAAAAAGAATCAGTTTCTGAGGGGTGAAGAGGAAAATCAGGGTTGAAGAAAGCAGCAATAGATGTCTTGGAGTAAGGAGACAAAAACAAACATTTACAAAAATGTTTTGTAAAAAACCTTAAGGACAACCAATCATAACTTCCAAAAACCAAACTACATTGGTAACAAGTATTTACTATTTTAAATACTTACTGTAATACCATGGGATGGTCCCATATGTTGCACATGAAGGCCTGGGGAATTGTAGTAAGACATTCCAGCTCTAGTCAGTGAAGTTGGTGGTGTGAAACCAACTGTGTGACTTGCATATGACAGACCTAAAATTGTTAAAACAAGGTAGCATCAACATTCTCGTTTGGTATTAGAAACTAAAGTGTGAGGGGTTTTTTAGATTTTTTCTGAATCAGTGATAGTCTAAAAACTGGTAAGTGCTGCACATTAGACATCTAGAAAATATTAATTATACTGGGAAATGTGATGCAAATTTATTTTCTTTTACTACAGCATACTACCATATGTTTCAAACATACATTACACAATGTTAAACATAACTTTTCACTTAGATAAATGGTGTAAGGCTCCCACAGTAGCTTAGTTCTAGTCTGTACGTATTTCCATTCAGCATTCCATTACTCCAGAGAGGAAATGGCTCCCTGAACTACATACACTCTGCAGAAGCAAAGAGGTTGTGCCTGGAGAAGCCATCTAGGACTGGGCCACAACGAGGTTCCACAAAAAACCTGGATGTAGGTGGCTCCTCCAAGGCATACCAGATCTGCACCAAGGCTTCCTCCTTTTCTGCCTCAGCATTTTAAAGACCTTTGGGGCTGGGAAATTAAAACATGTTGGCAAATGTTACTAGCTGGACTAGGCTAGCAAATAACATTTAAAATTACAACTTGTTTTACCTACATTAAGGAAAGCCTAGTATTCAAAATTGCAAATATCTAATTCTTTCATCCAAGTATTTCCTTTCTGTAAGAACTCAATTATAAAAATGCAGAGTTCCTGTATAGATCTATTTAACCAAGGTAAACTGAAACAGCAACTGCCAAATGCTTGAAGTTCAGACCTGAAAGTGTTCTGAACAGTTTGAGTTTCTCAAAAGAGCACATTTTCCAAAACCTTTTGCTTCTTTCTGTTTTCTGACAAAAATATCATAAGGAAGGAGACAGGACTTTTCTCAGCTGTTTACAATTAGACTCAAGCAACTGCTTTAGAGAATAAAAACACTTCTGAAGGCCTATTAAACTTTCATAACACCAGACTGTATTTAACAGTTTTCACACTTCAACACTAAACCAATACAGAACAGCGTCCCTGCACCAACACACAGCATCATCCCTGACTGCATGCACCTGTTTCTGCCTACAAGAGAAGAGACAAGATCTTGGGGAGAAAATAGAACAAGCCTCAAATCACTACTGAAGTCACATAAACAAACAGACTCCCCTTGCTTCCTTCAGCTCTGTTTGATTCTGTTACATCCTCAATGTATGTCTGGTGCAAATTAGGAGTTACCCCAATGGAATCCCTGCCACTATAGAGTAACAACAAAATTAATCTGCCTTTTGAGTACACAGTCTCATTATCTGTAGAGCACGTGTTATATTTAAGTGCTTTTGCAAGCACAAGGATAGAAACAATTCAATGTTCAGGGAGGTGACATGGCAGCCAGTGAGAGGTAAGAGCCTAGAAATAATGGGCAAAACAGAGCCACCTTTGTAACATGACAATTCTGAACTGCTTTGGGATAATACAGCTCCACAAGCCTGACAAATTCAAGTCTACATGGCAGCCACTGAAGCAAAAACAGAGCAGGGCACATACATTCAAGGTAGCTCACCTCTGCAGCCCCAAACATCTATCTAGCCTAGCTGCAAAGCACAGAACAGTTTATCTACACTGAAGACTAATTGGTAATTAGAACAACTAATCCCCAGCTGTCTAGGAGTAGCAGTAATTACGGTATCTTCAAAGTTCCATGCACTGTGCTAGAAATCTCAGCAGTATCTCGGCTTCAAAGAGTCTTCAAAAGTAGTATCCCAAGCCATGCAGGCACAAAAGACTCTGGGATTCAGAAGCCACAATCTGACCCGTTAAACCTGACCAGCTATCCATATGAAATTACAGCATTTCTAACTGGTTACAAATTATGTTTCCACATAATCAAGGCACATCATTTCCCAAATGAAACATGCCAAGTCATAGACATACCTGATGCAACACACAGCTGTTTCATTATTCTGTGCTGATACTTTTCACATCATCTTACTGTACTACTTTAGATACAAAATACTGTCAAAAGTTGTTTTCATCCATTTCTGCATTCATATATCCCAGACAGCTCTACAAAATTCCCTACTGATCTCATTAGCTCTCTAACAAACTGCTGCTTCTATTTTTCTGAAGTCTGAAACTTTCCAACTGCTGGTATTAATTAATCAGATAAAAAGAAGACTGATGCAGCTGCCTGTGCAGACGAGCTAGCCTGGAACATTTACCATACCAGAATTTCTAAACTCATGAACTCTGTTAGAAACAGTCATTTCAGCTGTGCTTCAGAGTGTGTTTCAGCCTCCCCTGTTTCTGGGATAAAATTCCCACTCTTGCATCAACTACTGATGGGAAGTAAACCCCACAGGGAACACGGAATGCGCTTCAGTCTCAGTGTAGGAATAAACTGACAGAGTTCTGCACTGACACATCAGCATCTAAACAGGGTACATTGCTAAGTAATGTAAGCTGCAAGCCTGTAAGCCAGCAGGTAATTTGTCCCACACAGAGCTGTAGTTACAACCCCCGTGTGACTGCAGAGCACACCTGCAGTTGGATACTGCATTGTCATAAAGGCTGCACACACAGAACCCTGAACGCCCAGTCCTTACTCCAGAGCAGCTCTTGGCCGACTACACTCCTGTACACACAGTTACAGGAAAGGGATAAGAAAACATGTATCATTTTCTTGGTAACACAGCTTGCAAAACATTGAAAGTCAAGTCATCTGGCTCATTTCAGAAGTGCAAAAACATTCTGAAAACTCAGTCACACTGCTCACCTCTAACACCGTAACATGGCTTACGGCCATAGCTGGTTTTCACACATGCAACACCTGGATGAAAACTATTCATAGTCCTTTGAGAAACCACAGTCAACCTTGAAAATTAAAGGATCTAAAGACATTGTATATGTTCTAGCAGACCTGTGTAACAGAATGTCTCATTCCCACCTTGTGTCAACACAGAGCACATCTCATCTGCCCGGCAGGTTCTAGAAGTAAATGTGGGTAAGCCAGGCATGCACGACTCACTTCTTCATGTACAAGGTGTTTGTGAGCACCATGTAACACCCACTGCCAACAACTTCTAATGAATGTCCAAGTGCAATTGTAAGGGATTTTAAATTTCAGTCAATAAATGTGTTAGTAACACAAATGCATTTCATTTGACTTAAAATATATTCAGTAATTAGAAACTCAGAAAAGGTTTGCTTGCCTCTGTTATACAAAGTATGTGAGACAGGAATTCTAATTTTTTTTGTTATTGTTTAATAATAGAAAATAGCAGAAGTACAAAAGCCATTTCTCTACCGAAGAGAAATGAAAATTGACTTTTTTCCAACATGTTCAAGATTAAATTTCTCTAAGTAGTTTTGATTCAGAGCACAGTAGCAGTCTCATTACTAGCTCTTCATCAAACTCTAGAAATCCATTTAAATTATGTGTCCTGTTGCACAACTTGTGTGGGAAGGAAGGGGGAAAAAAAGACAGCAAGAGAGAAAAAGAGAGCAAAAAAAAAAATAAAGTTCAAGTGATAGCTACTGAACTGATCTTCAATATCTGTCCACAGGCCTGAAATATAGAATATCTGGTCACCATCCAAGAACATGCTGCACTAGAAGACACCTAAGGCAAAACTATTCTTTCATTTATGATGCAGGATTTTTTCTCCAAACTAGCTTTGAAAGGCTACTGGCCTAAATATATTAATAGGGCACGTTACTATGTGATGCATAAAATAATTTTAGAAACTGGGTTAAATATTTACCAGGTGATATAGGTCTGCTAGAACTTGGTGAGGGTGTATAAGGGATAGGACTGGACACAGTGCGAGGTCTTAATCCTTGTGCAGACATCTCATTAAAATATCTAACAAAAAAAGGCAAAGAATAATTAGATCAAACCTTTTAAAATGTGCCATGTTTTAAATGTTTCACTGTGATTTTTTCAATTCCCATAAGAATCACATTAGGAAGTCATGACAGGAACTCTCGTCATTGCTGACACTGGCTTAACTTTCCATGGAAACAGCTGGACTTATCTTAGGCATTTGCAGTTAACACCATACAAGTTGCATATTATTAAATAGTACATATTAAGGTCAGAGATATAAACCATGTCATCCAATCTGACCCACTGTACATTCTTGCACTTCACACATCATTTCTACATTGAACTCAATAGCTTGGCTAGCTGGAGTGTATCTTCCAGAAAGGCATTCAGCACTAATCTGAAATCATGAAAAAGGGGGAAGAAATCATTAAAGTACTAATAATTTGTTCCAACAGCTGATCAGCCATAGCATTAAAAACATGTCCTGTTTCCTACCTGAACCCTCTGGTCTCAACATTTAGGTATTTGCTCATCCTGTCTTTTGCCACTGGAAGAGAGAGACACTTTCAGCCCAGGACTGTCTCACTAAAGGTACTCTTAGGCTGTGTTGCAAGACACCTCCCACTCTTCACTATAAACTGAACAGATCAGAACCTGAGGCAAGGCATTTTCCCCCACCTGTAATAATTTTAGCGATATTTGTCCTTCATTCACTGACTACAGTGAAGCTTCTTCACAGATATCAAGCACTATATAAAAGGATAAAAATAATACCAATTGCTCCTTCTTGCCACTTAGTGTTTTTATCTCAAAAGAGATTTTATGGGGTTTTTTTCCCACAGCACTAGGTTGGCAGTCTCAGGTTGAGTTGCTTAAGCACTCTCCCCTTAGATTTTTCAGTCACTCTCCAGATTAGATGCCCCCCTGCTCACCATTTGGTTGCAAATCAGTGCACGTGGGTTTATATCATTAGATTCAGCTATGTTTCTTTACTGGACACAGCAAAGCAGCAGGACAAATTAGCTACCTAACAGCCCTTTGACTCTTACTTGTCTCCTATCACTGTGTTCTCACAACTTCTTAGTAGCTGCATTGCTTTCCCCATCATAGAAAAAAACCAGTAACGAGGAACAGCATTAAAATTACTCGTGTTTGATGGAACTCACAATGACTACTTTGAGACCTGTTCATAACTATTTGAAAGATATTATGATATTGCATCTTGCTGCTTTTTAACCAGGATATTCAGAGTTAACAAGCCACATGCCCTAGCACAGGCAGTACACTGTAATGATACCAAAGCTGGTTTGAATTTGGGTAGACCAAGTAATAAAAGTAGCTGCAATAGAGAACAACAGAAAACTAACAAACTGACAAATTAAGGGTTTAATTAAATATACAAGTTTTTAAAGTGCTATCAGTGGCAAGGTTAGTGAAACTGAACTAAACTACCCCTGCAACACACAGTAACTTCCAGTGCAGACCAGTGTGTGTGTTCCAGCAAGGCAGCATCTCTGTGATTTAATCCCCTTGTATTCTACACAAACAGAGTTCCCTGTAAGCCATCCCACTGCCTGGCTCAGGTGATGTGGAACAGCAGCACACCATTAGCATGTGTCCTGCTTTCAGGTATTACCCTGCTGCTCCAAAGAACAGGATGGAGGACTGAGAAGACAAAGCTGTTGCTACTCTGGAGAAAGAGGCTTTGGGAGAGCTGTCCATTTTGCATTCCGGAAAGCATCTTCACCTACCCTCAGCTACAAACAATGACTATCATCGTCTAACAGAATGCAACTGAAAGAAATGGATATCTGATCCATCGTCACCATAATTTGCAGGAAAATGTAAACTGACAAAAATTGACATTTTAAAATCACGATTGCACATAGTTCCAAAAGTATTTTGTCTTCTCAGGCTAACCACTAATGCCTGCTTCGTCCTTCACTTTGCTTTGTATTACTTACACTGCAAATACCTGATTTGGAGTTATTCTGTCAGGCCTTTGTAATACAAAAAAAATCAAACATGACAATTTCTTAAAAGTACAGAACAGTTAATCAAATTTTCCTGCATTTTCCTGGTTACCACTACTTACAAGTGGGTGATAAAAAGTTATTAGGATACTCTACAATTTTCGATTCATAATAGTAATTCACGAAGATTTAGATTTTGACTGTACTTCTGTTACACTGTAAATAGTGGAAGAAAATATATGCCTAATAAGAAAAAATTCCAACCTCAGAATCCCGTATTTTTAACAATTTGATTTGTAAAGCATTCGCTCCATCTTAATACCAGATGCTAAAGCAATGTAGGTCAAGTTGCCCTGGTGTTTCATTAAAATGAACACATTACTTTGAGTTTTAAGGGTACTCCTTGACACAAGATATCTGGTACTTTGTTTCCGGTAAATTACATCTTATAACAAATATATTGTTGACCCAAGAGAAAATCTCTAGAGCTCTCTCAGTATCAGAAGAATACACAGCACAGGTTAACTTTTTTAGTTATTCTAAAGGACGACCATAAATCCAAAACAATATAAAACAACACAGCAAAATAATGAGCATTTGGTAAGAAATAAGAATGTTTTATTCAAAATGTACTTAAAATCCTCTTTCAAGATATAATACTGTCATATTTCCATGACATGAGAAAACACCAGAAGGCATGATATAAAACCAAGAAAAACTCAAGATTATCTGTAAGGTCAGGGCAAGCAAAGCAGCTTGCAATTGAGAAAAAAAACTCAAGGATGTTGTGGTTTGGACATCAAGAACAACCAAACAGTTCTGGAAATGCTTCCTCTCTGGAAGGTTTTACACAGTATCTCTTTGTATTTGCCTGAACATAGCTTACTTTCTGCAAAGGACAGAACAGCCCCAAGTAAAGGTGAGGTCCCTACCTCACAGAATTCCTTCCAAGTTACCAAGTTAGGGGCAAAACAAAGGTGTTGTGATCAAATTATCTTGATTCTCAACTCCACAGCTGTATTTATTTCAATATATATTATCAAAACCCTAAACAATCTTCAGATATATTTTCTTCCTCACTGGTAAAACTAATGCAATTTCTATACAACTTCGATACAATTCCTGGACTATGCTGAAATTTGATATGTATATTAAACCCACATACAAGTTACTTCTATAATTATCCTATAAAATTCAAAAAGTAGTGTAAGTACTGATAAATAAGTCCAACACATCTGGATGGCCAAAAAAATACAAACCTTTCATCATCCATTTCTAAGCTGGATTCACTTTCTGACAGTTGTCTGCAGAGAGCTTCCCTACGTTCCATTTCCCTCTGTAATTTTCTTTGAAGTCTCAAGTTTTCTTCTCTCATATGTCGCTCCTCTTCTAAATATTGTGCCATCTTCTCTGAATCTGAAAGTCATCATTTTGTTACACGTTGATTAAAATTCAATTTCTCAGGCAGCCAAGTATGTTGTGCCTAATTTTACTCCAACACTTCAAGATGAAGGTGTAGAAAATGTGCAGGATACTTCACTGAAAATTTTCACCTCTAAGTCTTTAGTTCAAAGCCTACTTCAGAACAGTAGCTACTAAAATAAACTGTTGCTTGACATGATGTTTGAAAATAAAATGTAAGAAAAACAAACAAAAAATCACCACCATGAACCAAAAGTACTTATTTAAATAAATTTGAAAGGAAAGAATAAGTTCGTTAAGAAAGCATTAGTAAAACCATTAAGAAAAAATACAGTTTCCTGCTCCATTAAAATAATGCTATTCCTCATTTACAAAGATCTTCCTGCAACACACAGAAGAAATTATTTTACAGGTGTATTTTCATTTTGAAGGAGGAAGCACAACACAAGTTCTGAAACTCCAAACTCAAACTTACATTAAAATTGCTACCTTATATATATTCTATAGCAATCTTTCAATTACACATCTTATCATAGAAACTGTCCAGCAGAACATGTACCAATATTAATATTAAAACTGTATTCAATTTTAATGTTGAAAGTCAACAGGAGGTTTACACTGTACATCAAAGGGCAACTTGAGTTGTCAACTCTAAACAAGTTCAGCAAACATCACTTAAATGGTCTCGTATCACAGATTTTTTAAAGTGATAAAGTCAAATTATGAAAAGTTATGAAGCTTTGTGAGAGATTACTTAAATCAAATGGAATATATGATGAAGGCCTGTGACACACATAGTGTATTTTGTCAGATTTTGTAATGTTTGATCAAGTTTACAGTTAAATCCCTGCCATTAAGAAAACCCAAACCAATTCATCATGCTTTGTCATCACTCCTTTATGCAGCAACCTTCAAGGGAAAGAATACTCCTGTTTTAGAAACCTGTTCCCAAACTATTAACAACGTGATTTATCTTGCTTCTGTGGAAATACCACTCTTAAATGTAACAGTGTCACTTACTTTACACTGTTATCATACCAAGCCAGTTCCTAGAAGTGCTTCAGAAATAAAAAATGTTAATACAAGTATCAGAACTTCATAAGCAGATTTCATTAAGTACTTAAGAATAATACTAGAGGTTCTCTAATGGCCATGTGTTGCAAACACCAATCTGAAAACTGTATTTCAGTTTCACTGTCTGCTTGCAGGCTGGCACATTCACCGTTCCTACCAGCTCTGCCATTTGTATTGCAGTTCTGTTTAACCTGCTCACAAACGGAGAGAGTCCTTTTAAATCTAGCTCTTATTTTCAATGAGAATTTGACTTGATATGCTTTCAATTTTTTTACTCCAAATCACAGTAGTTCGAAAAGAAACCACTTAAAGAATAGAGGATACTTGAAATGAAATTAATTAGGCTGGATTTGCACAAAGAGTACTTTAAATCTAAGGCCTTGCTCTTGTTGTGAACTTTAATAAGTGAAGGCTGCAGTGCAGAATTTCCAAGTACAAAGATTAGCTGTCCTTATCTTCTTTTAACAGCCACAAATTATTAATGCCACAAACTTGTGCACAAGGTCTCTGCAAAAGAGCACTCTTGATCCATCATCCCTGTCTTGAAGGAAGGCTGCTGCCTCCAGCAAGCTCGTTCTCTAAATGGAGGTTGAAATATTCCAGTTAGCCTGGCTGGCCAGAGTGGGATGATATTGCCTGTTCTGCGTTTGCCCAAAGGCCTCAGGCCATGCAGCGAGGTATCCATTCACTTACCGACTGCGGTGTAACACTACTGACTCGGAACCAGGCACAACTGCTGACTCCCAGACAGCAATTCTGGATTCAGCAGGAAGGAATGAAGGACTGCAATTGCAAAGTCCAAGGGAAGGTGCCAGCAGCGCCCTGGCAGCCGAGCCCATGTGCTCAGTGCACAGCCTCTTCCTGGGAAGGCAGGGCAAAATGCAGGTGCCACTGCTGGGCAAGGGGCCCCAGCCCTGCACACCAGGAACATGGTGACTTCTACACAGCTCTTTATGCTTCAAAGCCACCGTACATTGGAAAGGACACAGTAAATCACTGCTGCTTATACGGTGAAACAGCTGCTTCAGGTTGCCACAATCATTAACAAGTGCAATTCTTATATAAAGCTGACCTTTATTTTGCTCGCTCTTAATTCTTTTGAGTAATTCTCAATTTGCAACGTGACTCCTACAAAGCAGGCCATAAATATGTTTTGAAAAATTAGTATGCTGAAATACTGCTAAATTTATGGCAAAAAGATAGATACATCTCTTTCTGGCACAAAATACTCAAGGATTATTTTTTTATTCTTTCAGACATCCTTTTAGTAAAGCTAAGGAACTCCCTGAACTACAGTATAAATACATCAATAAGCAATAACACAGCAATTATGAAAATGCTGGCATCCAAACCTGCCCCATTTTTTCCCACTTCTACCTTAAATTCAAACTCAAGAAAGTACGTATAAAAATCTTACATTACACAAACCTTAGAAGATTTGAAACAAGTTGTTTACTCACGCTGTAACTGTGCAGCTCTCAGTTGTTTCTTTAGCCTCTCCACTTCATTCTTTAAAAACCTGATATGTCTCATCATATTTTCTGGAGAGTCGATCTCCATTGATATGTCTCTGGGTGATGGTGGAGCAGATACCGGCTGGTCTAACTTCTCCTGCAAAATTCTGTATGAGAAATAGTGCAAACTTTACTTTCCATTCTAATGAAAAGAAAACCTCTTCTATCCCCCAGAAAGCCACTGCAAGGATTTTGACAGGTATGCAGGATTTATTTTAACTACTGTTTTGAGGCAGATAAATTTGGGAGAAGTTATAATGTTTAGTCTTTAACTCAAAATAAAAAAGGTAAAACTTGTTGTCCTAGTAGAGACGAATTTTCTAACGTATTCAGACATTGACATTCCGAAATATTACTACATATGGTTCTCGAAAAACAAATTCTAGACTATAAATAGTTACCTCAGTTTTGTACTCAAACGCTACTAATCACACAAAATTTTTGCGAAGCAAATTCATTTCATCCCTTATGAGTTTTTACATTTATGTTCTTAGAGGAAGGACACAGTGAAGATTAATGATGAGTAAAGTATGTCAGTGGTGAAACACAGGCTTTTCTGCATTTCATCACTAACAAAAGAATTTCGTAGACACTTTCTGAAGGACAGTCAAATAGACTCCCCCTTTTTTTAAAATTTCCAAACAGAAAGGTATTAAGGTGTTCCATATAATCAAGGTTTCAAACACTTCAAATACCTGATGGTAAATTCAGGATTAATGAACTTCTGTTATTAAATAAGCACATGGTAGATATTATAGTTTCTAAATGATGATTTTTGGAGGTAACATAGGAGTATTTTCCAGCCTGACAGCATGAAACTCTAAAAGGAACATGTTGATAGGCCAGATCCAACCCTGCCCTGAGGAGCAGGGACAGAACCATGCTAGCACAACCTTTTGCATGGTGTAGTATTTATGGGTACCATAAAAAGTATACTAAAGTAGGATCTGATTCCATCACAGCTCCTTGAAGGAAGGGGTACAGTCTGAGAGAAATCAAACCAGAAATGGTTTGCCTTGAAGAAGGCTTTAAATCTAAGATACACAAAAATCCTACCAAAGGCTCATCCTGCTATGGATTTACCAGTGCTGAATATCACATGCAGCTCTTCAGAGCACCTTCCACACAGCAGGGCTCTGTAAAATAAAACTACAAAACCTGCAGTTCATTCAGGCTCGGGGGTTTTCTGAGGCCCCAGCCAAGGATCAGAGGGTCACACTAATGTAACAATATTTAAACACATAAAAAATAAGGTATTAATAATCACTAATCATTATTCTCTCCTACTTCCTCCCCAAACTGAGTTCTTGTATCATAACATTTAAGAGATGGTTGCGTTCACACATTTTTTTAATTTTAGCTATTCCAGGAATATACAGAGTCTCTGTCTTAACTTCTCCTAAAGAAGCGTTGGGAAGTCTCGATGACATGAGTGGACACCACTGCGAAAAAGCTGAAGTCTTCTTTAAGCAGACAAGGAAGAAAAAAAGAGCTTCTCATATAACAAGTACAGTAAAATACCATGAATCTAAAGCTGACTGCAAACAAGAAGCTTTAGAAAGAGGCTATCAGCAGTTTAAATAATTCAGTAAATTCCTTCAAGCTTTCCCAGGTAATTTCTTATACTGGTTAGTTTTATCTACTTTAAGCAATTAAGGATGTGGCATGATGCAAACAAGGAACTAAACAATTGCTTCATCTTCCAGGTTTTCACAGATCAGACAACTTTTGTGGGACAGAGATGAACATATTTAATCCAGAACATGATGTATTAAAAATCTTTCCCACAGTAATAAGTGCACTGCAACAAGACAAACCGTTTCTCTGCTTCAAGCTTATCCATCCTCTTCCAGAGACGATTCACTAGTGCTTCTTGCTCCTGTTCCAAAGTATTTTCAAGGTCAATCTTCTCACGTCTTAGCTGGAGAGGAAGAACAATTAGGAAAAATGATGGGCATGAATTTTTTGCAAGGAACTGTCACTAGGAAAACTCCAACAACAGCATTTTACATAATGCTCTACAGAAGCAAGGAGAGGGGGAAGAAGAGACAAAATTCAGGCACAATGCACTGGAAAAACCAAGAGATTCATTAGTTGCACAGCCGTTATCTCCTTAACCCAAGTTCTTCTCAGAGAAATGGTCTCTGGCCAATAAGGAGGAGCATGAGGTGGAGGACACACAGGCACTGATGACGTAACAAACCTATTCAAAGACATCCCCTATTCCATGAATCTATAAAATTCAAACTGAATTTACTGTTCACTACACCAACATTAATTATTTTGGAAAATTTTAGACTTTTTTAGTGGAAGATTCATAGTTAAATAATCCAGAAATGGAAGAGAAGCCATGTTTGCCTTGTGTTAGATAAAGGACATAACAAAAATAGTAAAAAAAAAAGTTACGTGAACTTCCTTAAGTTTTACTTTATCAATCCTTACTAGCAAAACGAATGTAATTCTGTCTTAGCAAAGGCTTTATAAAAGTAAAGGTTGACATTAATCATGTTCACTTACTGTGTGAACAAACATTCTTGATTCTACTGCGAGTTAATAGAAGATATAATGTAGAACCTTCTACCCTGAAGTTAATAGAAGAAGATACAATGTAGACCCACACATGAAGAAACCTATTATTAGTGTTTAAGTAGAAATACAATGCAAGTATTCTTAATACAGGAGAATATTAAGAGGCACAGCTGATCTTACTCAGTAGCAATGCCGCTGAACTCAAAAAGTTGGCAATAATGAAATATTTGGGAACAGATCAACACCTTTACAGAGGGAAAATAGTATGGAAGCATTTTTCCCAGCCAAGCCTTAGTTAACACCACTCTTCTGCTGGGCAAATAATCTCACATTAGAAAATGGAAAGACTGAAAACAGAATTAAGTGATTTCCATTTACTACATTACTAGCTGAAGGGCTATTGCAGCATCTGAATCTGTGAACCATTAGTGCTAACCACTAAATTAATACTGAGAAAAACCCAAACAAAATATAACCTTACACACTTCATGTACCAGTGCAAATTTAATGAATGTACAACTTTCTCCTTTAAAGGTTAGAGGAATTAGTTACTGTGAGCAGAAGAAGATATATGTTGATGAGTAACAGTGAACATACTTAGAAAGAGCAACACTGTCTAGCAAATCTTTCCATGTTTGAGTTTCCAGATGTACATTAGCAGGTCAGGGATTTACATTTCAATAAAAGACAAGTCAGAAGCAATATGCTTTAGCCTCCCCACGAGGATGAGAATTTGAATCCTGACCAACACTTGCTTCCCCACAGGGCTGGAGGTGGAGTGGTAGGAAAGCAAAGGGCTCAGCCCCAGGAGCAAAGGGCGCTCTGCCTCAGGGCTCCTCAGCCAATCTGGCCAATGCCTGGGGCTGGGAACATCCAGAGGGAAGAAACTATGGAAAACGTCCTCACAATCTGCACACTGTGGTTCTACATTACCAAAACCCAGATCTCCACTACACTGCACAGCTATCTAGAGAATTACATGATGAAAAAAGTGTGAATGCAGGCCCTGACCTCTGCAGCAATGGTTTTTGCATCATTTCAATACAGCATGGCTTAGACTGACCTACTCTTAGTCTTTTTACAACCATGTTTTGATCTAGGAACAAACAAACCCACAAGAACACACAGGTGCAAAGAAATACGTATCTTTTAATGGTAGGAAGAAGAGCACACTGGAATTTAAAGACACAGTAAATTATTTATAAGTCTGGATTTGAAAAATCTAATATTACATTTAGTATTATAGCAACCATCACCAAGGCAGTGGAGTCCACTAATTATAAATCTCCACGTACGTGAGCGTGCACAATGGCAAAGTCAAACCATCAGCAACAATATACAAATAAGCTTTGTGTTGTGCCCTGAAGCTGCTCTGATGAAACACCAAAGAAACCAGGTTGTGAAACAGATCTGGAACTCCACATTTCCAGCAATATGAAAACACACTGGAAACAAGGATCTTCCTTTCCTGGTCATGAGCATTGTGTCAGTTTCTCCCACTGTTAGTATTTCATGATTGGAGGAAGAACGCACCTTGAATGGCATCTACAGCAAAAGCAACTGCAGCATCCTGTTCAGAGCTGTGAAGTCAGAGATTTGGTCTATTTGGCTTGGTACTAGTTAGTTTCAGGTGTACTTTGAAAGGTACTCCTGTCAATGACTTTTTTAGAAATGTGGTAACATTTTGAACTAAAACAAGCAGTCTGGGATTGTGCTCAGGACCAAGCCAGCAGCTCTGTCAATACTACTGTCACTCTACCTGGGTTCACAGTTACATTCCAATCAAACATCACTTAATTTTGACCATTAAAATAGGGAAATGAGGAAGTATTGCTTGCTCTTCAGAGGAAGAGTAAAATTCCTTTTAACCTTCCTCACCATCCACTTGTGCTTCTTCTCACTCTCTTTCACATGTGCACTTAATTTACTTCAAAATGCAGCTAAAATATCCATCGTATGAGTATTCCTGTATCATTGCTTTGTCAGCTGTCTTGCCAACTTATTAACAAGTACAACTGTTCCCTCCTGAAATGGAGGTCTTCCAAATCAATCCAAGTTGAATATGCTGATCTCTGCCTACGCCCACTATCCTAAATTTTACTTCGCTGCTTCTCATCTCCACCTTGCCCTTTGTAGCTTTAATTGTGCTGCTCTCCCAAGATCTTTCCCGAAGATTTTACAAATCTCATGTTCTTCCCCTTTCAAAGCAGACATATATGATTATTAGCAGTTTAGTTGTTACTCCTCATCTCCTAACTGCATCAATTCTAGTTTCTCACTATACTGTATGAAATAGAAAAGCAATTAAAAATAGTAACAGCAAGACTACACACACTTGACCTCTGTAGGGCAATACTGACAGCTATTTATTTCCTATCAAACCACTGAACTGTAGCACAGAACATTATTGCTCGTTTTAACTGAGTCATTCAGTTAATGAAATAGTCACATGCTGCAAATTTCTTCACCATTTGCCTTCAGAGAAGAATGCTCTGCTGACTTCAAACTGACTTAAGAAATTATTTCAGGTCACATTTGAACCCTATGACCCAACTTAATTTTTTATTAAGGAATAATACTCTATGTAACCACCACTGCCACAAATCAGCTGCCCACTGATCATGTGTGGCATGTTCAGATGAAGAAAAGCAAAGGAGAAAGAAAGAACACAAAGCATAGATAATTCTTGTTCTCTATTTTAAAAACAACAGTTTAATGAATATATGCTGTAATTATCTGCTTACTGATTAGTGACAGATCTCAATGCAGCCCAGCTCAAAGCATTGCTGGAGTCCTCCTTCCAAGCCCTGTTTAACAGATCATGGCAACCCCTCTTCCTTAATTCCCTCGGAGTGCAATAAAGGCAACATGGCTCTCCTCACAACTTTGGGTTGCTTCTTGCTAGGTACTGCCCACTGCCCCAGGGCTGCTGCTTCAGCTGGTTAATTAGCACAATCAGCATTTTTAATGTGTGTGAGGGAGGAAAGCATGTTGAAGCCCAAAGGAACCTGAGATTTTCTCTACTTACTGTGAGAGAAAACAAAAGCATATGGTGAATCACACATAAATACACATGGAATTTTTAAGCAAGCGTGACAACCAAATTTTAACATCTTCACAAAGTTTTCAAAGCCAGATACTAAAGACCTTTGTGCATCTAAGATTTTTGAACAATGTATCATTGACATTTAGATGTAGCAACAAGTTTCAAATGTTATGATTTCATAAGTCTGTCTGTCCAGAACAATGAGACAAAAATAATACCATGAAGATTTCAGCTGTGGCTTATGCTAACATTTCAAAGACTACAACACCTTAGTATGTTAAGCTTACTTTGCATTTGATTAAGTGGCAGCTACCACCACCTTGTGGCTAAGGGAGTTATTTCAACCTCAAGCTAATTTCCATGCTGGGTAAGGATTTGCTGGCAACGACGTACTCCTACCTTTTTATTTTTCAATTTGTTTCGTAGGTCTTTCCATATGGAATGTTACCATGAGAATCAAGAGAACTCACTTAATCATTTAGATAGCCATTAACTAATTTTTTCATGTCAAGAGAAAAAGGAGAATCATACAAAACTGGTAGCTGCATTTGCAAAAGTCAATGCTGTCCAGAAGACGTGAAGGCCCACAGAAAGGCTACTAAAAGTTATAATGGCCATGAAAAAAAACCAAATCCAAGTTTCTCATAGTAAATCATGTTACTTTTCTATTGCTCGAAAAGTCAAACTGACTTTTCTATATTCTCAATACTGCCCAGTTTCTTACATACTTAAAAAATTAAATCAAATCTAATACAACAGAAGAACTTGGTTTTTTCTCAGTGGTATATAATGGTGAAATGAAGGAGTTACCTGCTCCAGGGTGAGCTGCTTTGAAATGGTATCATTTTCCAGTTTTTTGATCTTCTTCATCAGTTTGTTCACTTGAAATTCCTGTTCCTGTTCTAAATGCTGCTCCAGTTCAGCTTTCTCATGTTGCAGCTAAAAATTTAGGAGACATGTAAATATTTTAAACACACAAATAAAAGCATGAACTTAGGCACCTTTTATACATTTATTTACACATTTATTCCTCCTGCATGCTAAACTCTCTACTGCTGCTGCTCAAAAGACTTCAAAATGCACAACCCATCCAAAAGCCCTTCAATAAAGAGCATTTTAAACTGTGCTGCGTATTTACAAAGCAGATAAAACTACATTTCCAATTATTGAATTAAATGAAATCAAAATAGGTTATTTTATTTGCTATATATAATGCATTATAGACATGTCAAAAGTAAAAATCTATCATAATGTTCACAAAAGCATTAATTTTAATCTAAATGCATCATCTCAAGAGCACCCAAAACACAAAATGTAGGTCTTAGCACTTCCTTCTCTCAAGTAGCTGAAAGATGAAAATCGTGACTGAACTCATACTAATGAAATTGCTCTGCAACGTGTTTACGAACAACAACAACAAAATTTTATTTTATATTCCTATGCTATCAGAATCAAACTGTTCAGATGACATAAAAAACTGGTAATTTCAAATCAATATTACACATTTTCTTAATACCAAAGGGAATTTTTTTCATTTAGTATGTCCAATGAAAGGCTCTCAAGCAGATGGGAACAAAAAACCACCCTCATTTTAACACAAAGTACAGCTTGGAGTAGAGTCCCTCTGAGACAGGGATCCAAATCTTCCTGTGGATAAAACAGTGTGACTGCCACCAGGGTATGAACACGTGAACCTGACTCAGGGAAAAGCAAATGTCACCAAAAGACACTGGTGTAATTACATTGTGTTCTGACCATCCACTGAAAATTGCAGGCTCCTTTTTCCACCTGCTTATTTTATTTTCTGTGCCAGTTCTTCTGGCTGGCACGTAACAATCCGTAAGATCACAGTGTTTAAATGTGTGAGGAAAATCTGAGGAAATGGAGAGAGACCTCGCAGTCATGGACACAAATCAAGGTTGCTGGATATTCACTATACAACCCTTTCAATGTATAGTATAGCGAAGGAATATACTTTGATTTCAAAACAGGATAAAACTGCTCATTCATTAATTCAGCTCCTTTTGCTGCACTGTAGAGACAAAATGGTCTGTGAAGTGCAGTCTAGCACAGAGATCAGTGCCAAAAGGCTCATGGAGGAAGAGCATCAGGCAGACAGCAACTACTTGGCAATACATATATGGGAAAAGTTTGGGGTTAACTGTGTTTGCAGGGCCTGTCAATGTTGAGATTTTATCTTTCATAATTTAAAATAAAGACCAGAATAGAAAACTCTTGGAATACACAGTATTGGCTTCATTTTACATAGAGGAAGCAAAATAGTACCAACACCCCCAAAATACATGAGTGGTGTCTGTCATTCATATAGGGTAAAACAATTTTTCCCTTTTATTTCTTTTGATCACAAAACCTAACCAAAACAACCAAAATCCAGTTATTGCTGAAACCTTAATGCTGAAGAACGGAACTGCTAACAATGAGAAGATATCTCCTGGTGAAACACAGGTGGGTAGTGTTTATTTTACTTAGTAAAGTAAGAGAGTCTTATCCAACTGTTTTTAATTACATGCAATTATAGTAACAACGGTCTGTAGCTACACCTGACAGATAAAGAGAAGGAAAAAAAAGTGTTAGAGCATGTCACCTTGATGCCAATGTCTTACAGACCTTGAACTGCACATGAAAACTGAAGGAGAATTTTCAGCTACACAGGATTAGAGATGGGTTTGGTGCAAGAGAGACAGTGACTAGTTGGAAGTGAGAGTGGGGCTATCAAATGCTAAGCTTAGCAGCAGGAGGGTGTGCCTTAGTCCACTTAAGCTCTAAACAACTATAGTAATACTCTCTCTGTAGAAACAAGTGTCCTGATACGATGTAGGACCACATTGATCTTCCTTCTTTACTGAACTGGCTTACTTCTGGGACAGTGGGAAGTGCTTTTATGAAGTAATGGAGCCAGTGGATGAAGTTCCCCCTTAAAAAACCAATCCTCATTTATCCCCCAGACTATGACTTTGTACAGTCTATTTTTAGGTATTCCAGGCCCTCAAAAGCTGTCCTCTTCTTCCTTCACTGCATCCTGAAAGTCCTATTTATTAACAATTTTGTATCAGCAGTTTGCCTCCTCTTTATGTCCAGATGTTCATCAAATAAATGATAGATGAGCTGGCTCTGTTTATTCCGCACAATCCCATTTGCATCCTTGAGCTGACACATCATATTTTGGAGAGCAGGAAGGGTAACAGCTTATGTTTACAGACTTAAAATTTGTTTAAGGAATTGTCAAGAATCAGACTTATGTAAAAACATTTCTGTACAGACATTCAATTACTTCACTTGCCTGACTACACATTATGCTATTATCTTGGTATGTTGTAACATCTTACTTTCTAGGACGGATACTTGGACCAATTTGCACTTCCAAAAATACAAGGGTGTTGAAAAAAACCTGATTTTGAAAAGGACTGGTGCACAACTTAAAGTTACTGACTTTGTAAGATTAAACAATATTAAAAATAAATTTCTCTTTGGAGCAGCCTTGTTTCACAAAAGATTAATTTTTAAGATTTACTAGTTTCAATTTCAAAACAGTAACTCAACATGTCCATGTCCACTGCTGCAAGAACAGAGCCTGCATCAAAACACTTCTAATGATATTCTGCAAAATACTGCTACCATTCAATAATGACTAACGATTGAGGATGCTATAAAGATGCTGTTCCAAGCTTTCCAGAGACTTCATCGGGTAAAAAAAAATATAATTACATGAAGTACACAGGAAAATATAGTAAATGTACATAAGGCCTATAAGAATTTTGTCATATGTGATAGAAGGGACGTATGTGATAAAAAGCTTTTGTTTCCTGTAAGATCTCTGTTGAGATGCATGTGCTCCTTCATTCCTGCAACATTCAACCTAGAAAATTAATAATTATGCTAAACAAAGGAAATTTATCTAATAAAACTGTATATTTATTCATTTGGCTTGTAGAGGCAGTGAAAGTTACAGTTATAGAAAGGTACTATTAAGCAATGGTACGGCACCAGAAAGACAGTATTATTCCAGTGGAAATACCTTCTTTTATGTGCTACTGTGTCTGTTTAGACTCAGTCTGGCATATAGTAAAAGGTATCAAAATTAATTTCTTATGATATTGCAAACCTGATGTCAGTTGGTGTTTTATAACAGTAATGCACATGGTGCTGAAGTGGGAGATTCCTGCTGGCTGTTAGGAGGAGGACTGCAGCTCTGGCAGGCAGCTCCCACATTTAAAACGTTTTAACATTCTGGGGGCTCATTCCAGAGGCCAGGCTGAATGAGAGGCATAAGCCACTACAATTGTGACAAACAAAGGTCTGACAAAGCAACAAACACACAGGCACCATGAAAAAAATCCCTCTGCTGGGTTGCTTTCAACAGAATAATATGGCACTAATTTTGACACAGGCATAGAGTTGTAAATACTTGAAAAATTGAGAGAGTGAAAATGAGATGCAGTTGAGCAGAAGTACCTCTCCTCTGTTCCAAAATGCAAAGTTTTAGACAAAACAACAGATTCATATGCAATTTTTTCCCTTACTCATCCAAAAGGCAGGAAGCCATTTGATGCACAATGTCTGACAGCATGAATGCTGCAAGTCTCATTCCAGGTCAGACCAACATTGCCTGGCAAACACAGAGATTAAGAGTTAATCCCAAAGAACAGTGGAGCAACCAACTGCAGGCTACTGTATTCCTGGTTAAGTCATCATCCAAAGTCTGCATCTAATTTAACTAGAATTCCCTCCAGAGCAAAGATGCCAAAAATGGAAGCAGGCATTTATGAGTTCATTATTCTCCTAATAAAGACAGAATTGCTACACTCTAGGGGGTAATGGTAAGTATGGCACTCAAAAATCTCAGGAAATTAAAAAAAAAAGGAAATTGTAATTATCTTAACTTCCTGGTCTAAAAAACATTAGTAGGAATGTAGCCCTACACCTGTATAATGGGAAGACTATCCAATTATAGAAAAGATATTGTAATAAACTCTAAATTGACCACGTGATGTGTGCCAATAATGCCCTCTTTTCCAAAAAAATGAGTTTATTTGTAGTATCAGGAGTTTCTCTTGTCCAATTTTTAATCTGTTGGTGTATGTGGGTAAAATTCCCAGGATTCATCACTGAAGAATCAAAACCTTCAGACAACAGATAAACTTCCAGAAAACAAAAACCATCAGGTATTATTTTCAGTTCTTTTCTACTTAAAAAAATTACCTGCAACTCATCAATATTCTAATGTTAACTTACTAAGTCCATGCTCTCTGACGAGATGAAAAATTACTTTCATGGAAACATATGGTAATATCCAAATGCTCCCTAATTCTACAGGTAAGCTCTTTAGTGGAAGGGACCATTGCTTCTGTATCATTTATAAGCTGCCAACCACGTTACTGATTTTTAGGAGAACATATCAATATTCTGGTTTAGTATTTTGTAGCAAGTTTATCACATCAAAGACATAATCAAGCCATGAAATGAGATCTGCATTCAACACACACACAAACACAAAAATAGTTTTAATATTAAACTGTTTCCTTTAAAACAAGTCCTCCACCCACACCCCAAGTCTTGAGCCACTGTAAAGGTATGAAAAGCCATCCAGAAGTACAGACAACAAAACCTGCTGACCAGTGTAAGGGAAGGGTTAATAACATTTGCACCATATGCCATAAACAGAAACACCACTGGTGCCTATGCACAAGCCACAAAAGTTTCAGCTCTGGCCTTGTGGAGGAGCATTGATATAACCCTCATCTCCTTTGTGCACTGAAGTTTTCAGGTGAACCTCTAAGCAAGAAATTCCATGACACTCACCCTTCACACACCACAACCACCACCACCAGCAGCAGCATGCTGACAGCTGTTCTCTTTTTCAAGTCACCTGGGTTATTACTCACAGAGAGGACAAACTCACAATTTACTTTCAAAAATTGCTACCTAATGGTGCTGAGAGAAATTACACAGCTTCAGGACAAACAATTTGGAACACAGGTGCATTTATGAACCGCCATATTTTAAAATCTTCGGGTTGACATAACCATGTTTATCAAAGGCTAAATGAGGCTTACTGCAAGGCTACATGGAGTGAAATCTAAGGCTGCAGGTTGAGATACTGTTCAATAAGAACAGGCAGTGGTCAGAATTTTACCTCCGTACTCTTGTAGTTATGGCTATACAGCTTTTTCTTTCAGCAGAAACCTGCAGCTTGCCTGCTGAAAGCTGGGTAATATTTATGGGATGACATTGAACCCAAAACTGAGGATATTCTCCAAATGCTGTGCGAAAGGCGCAAGTAACTTCCGGTTTATGTCTGCATTCTGTTTCAGATGCTTCTCTGAATCTTCCTCTCGCCAATGAGAATGAAGTTGCACCCGTTAAAGGTTTCCAATGGACAAACAGCACAATGCCCTTGAATTGTTTCATACATTACAATGAGCCAAGCACCCTCCTGGCCATTTTCAGAACAGTAGAGTGCTACCTTTTTCTTTAATTTAGGGCAACAGTCAGAGGATAGTTTCTGGAAGTCCATAGCAAAAAAGAATAAAAATAATTGTACTTTTAGGTTGACAAGAAGTTTATATTTTTCTTTGTAATGTGTGAACCTATTTTGCATAGTTTTCGCAATTTAAGAATGCTAAAAATAGTTACAAAAACCTGTTAAAACAATCTCATGAATTCTAGGGAAAAGGCTAAGCATATTTTAAGCAATTACTTGATACAACCATTTACTTGCTGCAGGACTTTGCAGTGCAAACTTGTGTGCAAAGTCATTATACGACTTGAAAACCCTTCAAACAAATCAGGTGTAATTCATGCTTTTACTTTAAAAGTAAGTTTTAGTTTCCTCTTTACAATGTATAGTGCAGTTCCACATAACCTGGTTCTGTAACAGATTTCTACATCCCCGTTTCAATTAAACATTGTTCAATGTACCATTTCTCCCTTTACTGCAAGAGACTTCAGTGGAAAGCTTTTTCTATAGTGATATCCACATCTTACTTCAATTAGAAAAGAACAGTTGATACCCCTATTTTACTGCCATCTGCTTCTCTGTTTTTCATGAAAATGTATGACTTAGAAAGCAAACATGCCTCTTACTCAGAAACACTCCTGTCAGTCCTCAAGAACAGCAAGGGGAAATAGTAATACCACGTAAGGGATATTTTATCTTGCTACTGAGCTTCCTGTGTGATAACAGGCACCAAAGAGACAAAGTGAGAGTAGGCCCAGTTTTCAGTAACAAAAGCGCCAGATGGGATTAGCTCTAGTGGTGTTTCCAAACACTGTATTTCCTAACTGCAGGGCTAAACATGCCTTCAGTCTCCAGCTGCAGAACACAGCAATGCTTACAACATACAAATTAGCTTCTTTTAAAGTGCCTAGTTTTTCATGACAAAGCTTAGAACTAATGGCATGAAAAAACCTCAGGCAGATCACACTAAACATTCCCCTAACTTTAGTGCCCTGTCTCCTACAGGGGCCAAAAGCAGGTATTTAGGCAAGACTGTGAGAACATGGCAACCATGTACAACACTTCCAATAAGTACTTACCCACTTTCCAAAAATTAGCAACTTAGGTAATCAAAGAAGTTTCTCTGCCACAAATTGTTTCAGAATCTTTGACTTTTTACTTTTACCATCAAACTGATGTGTTTTAATTCAATAGAAGCAACAGTTTTGTTACAAGCATGGATAAACTTACAGAAAAACTCTCCTTCAAGCATCACTGCACATTCTTGTATATAAAGTTTAATATTTCAGGACTCCTGTTAAATATCAAAGACTCCAGAAAAAAAGTGTGTTTCACTAACATTTTAAATTAATCAGTAACTCTTCTCTGGAAGACAGTTAACATTTACTGCAAGCTACACCCATTTTTTTGCATCAGTATACAAAGTTTCAGCTTCTCAAAGCTGAGTTCACAGATGCAAATTTTAAAGCAACATGTTAAAAAAAAAGGTCACTCACCACACTTCTTGTAGTTTGCTTTTATCAAGTGTCAGCTTTTCAACCTGACCACTTCCCTCAGAGTGCAGTCACACAAACACAAAAGTTCAGTCACCAGTCAGTCCTGAGGCACCTGGGAGAAACATCGTAAAGGCACCAATTACCTGCATCAGTTTTCTTGAGAGCTCATTAGTGAGAAATTCCTCTTCCTTTTCATAGTTTACTGCAAGTGTTTCTTTTTCTTTCTGCAGAGCTTGAATCTTCTTAAATAGAGTATTACTGATGAATTCCTCTTCTTGCTCTGCCCTTGCTTGCTGTGAAATAAAGACATCGTTTTGAGAAAAAAGGGAGCAAGTTTCCTTTCAGGAAAGCTGCAATTATTCCACTCCCCTATAAATGCCTCCCATCCTGGAGGCCTGGATCTAAGTGCTGTTACCAACCCCTTTTATAACATTATAACACCCTTCTTCATTTTTTGTTTTCAACCTTATAATGTGAGAAACTGCACTGGTGCTTTAAAGTGGCCTCCTCCCAATCAAATGCACAAACTCCCCAGCCTTACAAACTTCATAAAAGCATTACAGATTCAGATATTTTTACCTACTCTATGCCTAAAAAGGAGCTGCTGTCTACATGTTCTCCGTTACAAGCTGAAGCACAGCTCAGAGTGCTGCATGCAGGACTGTGCCTCCTTTTCAGATCCCTTAGACTCAGCTCTGCTTTCCAGGAGCCAAATAATGCTCCCCTTCTTTCACCCAGACACGCCGAGCCACAGGCAGCACGGCTCCTCTCACAGGAATTCCTACCCCACCACCAGGAAAACAGATATGGTACTCCTCACAACTGCTACTCCACTACATACAACAGCAACTCACAAAAATGCCATGGGGCAGCTCTGCCCCGAGCTACCTTGGAAATCTTCCCCAAGCAGAATTAATAGAGGTGACAATTTCCATTTCAGAAATGCTAGCACCCTGCACTGCTCCACAGAAAGCCAGCCTGGGAGACTGCACTCTTGCATTCCCTACAGTTCAGATATTTGTATGTTTTTTAAGTATGAAGTTGATAAATGGAAGATAAAAGTGATCTTTTGAAAGCCTGCTCTAAAAGACCATGAAGAGTATTTCATACGGGCAAATGAAAGATCACAGTTACAAACTGGTAGAGCCAACTCTTAATGCCACAGTCTAAAGCCTAGAACGACTGAATGACAGAAATACTGCATTTAACAAAGGAGGCAAGATAGTGTTAGGAGAGGTTTTATTCCCTGCAATAAAATCCATGTCTTGAACTGCACGCATGTGATTTGCCCTCATTCTAATAAAATTGCACCAGCTTATATCTTATGTAAACATTCTGCAAGCTTTATTTCAGTAAAATTAGAAAGAGGAAAATTTAAGAACTGAAACAGACACTTTACTGAAATGTTATCTTCCATAATCTTCTGCCCAAAATGTGCCAAAATAACAATCTCTTTATACTTATTGTACACTGGAAAATGCTTGAAAGATTTCATTATGTCAGTAACCTTTTAACTGAAATGATACATTCCCTAGTGGCCCAAGAGCCAATTACTTAAGACACCTTCAATGTCTAGGAGAAAAGTTAATTAAAGAACCTGTCTTTCAATTTGGTGAAACAATAGGACAATTGCAAATTTTCCTCATGATGTCACCAATATCATAAAATCTAAAGCAGTGGTTCGGAAACTTCTCAGTTGAGTCCTCCTTCCACCAAGTCCTTCTCTTCACATCTTTGTCTCTGCCTTCTTGTGTCTTCTCCCATCTCTACTACTTTCTTTTCATGGCCCTTTCCTACTATCTATCTGCCACCAGCTCCCTTCAACCTGTCACCACCAGAGCTGGCACAACCCCAGTCTGAAAAAACCAAAAAAGAAAGAAAAGGAAAAGCAAGGTCGGGCAGAGTTTACTGACTTAGCAGCTTAGGTCCTGCACAACACCTCCACTCTAATGTTTTGCACCTCCATAGCAGAGAACAGCTACTCCAGCATGCTCAGCAGTGGTATTATTACCTGTCACATCAAGAAAATAGAGAGTTGTCCAAAAAGTCTGAAGAAATGTTACACTGTCAGCTCACATCTCAAAAGGATTAAATCTAACTGGTATCTAACTGATCTGAATACCATCATCTATCAGCTTCTAAATGTGGCTTTACTTAGAGCTACTATCTTATGTCTTCAGAGACATTCCGGAACAGAGTAAACAAGTCAAATTGCAAGGGCTCATTGTCCTCAAATCATTAAAATTCATGCATACTGTTCCAAAATCAACTCCTCCACTGCCTTCACTACATAGGACTTCTACTCGTGTCTGTTTTTCAGTGGTTCAGATAATAAAAGACAGCAACACAGAGCAAGCTTACCTAAAATTAAATTAGAAAGCACTTGGTTCTGAAAAACAAAAGAATGAGGGTGTTTCTGCTTTGATTTCTATTCATCTGTAACTTGCACAGATTTGTTCTGCTCATGCTTTGCACCAGTCAAAAGCTCTAAAATCACATTATTATAGCACCGAGCCTGCACAACACTGTTAGCCAGATCCTGGTGTCACATTAACGATGGGTGCCCAGGCCAAGAGGAGCGCAGGCTGCCAAGATCCCTGTCCTGGCCAATGCCCCTCCTTTGTGCCCGCACGGGAGCTCATGCGGCCAGGCAGCAGGCCAGCACAGGCTGAGGAGACACCCAGAAACCAAGCCTTTCCCTTCCTCCTCCCGTTCTCCTTTCCTGGATCTGTTTCCCAGGCCGGCATGCCACACAAGCAGCGTGCTGGCATGCAGGAACAGGAAGGAGCAGCCCCAGTTTACCCATTCAAGAACTGCCCTACAACAACCCCCGTGCTCACAGCGAGCAGGACCCCGGCCCGCAGGCGGGTGGCTCACGGGAAAAGCTGGGTCAGATTATATCTGCCTCCCTTACACAAAGAATGCATTTCTCAACTCAGCAGCAGCAACCCTACGCATCTACACATGAACTGTGAGCCCAAATATCCACACAGCATATTGAATATAATGAATGTCCATTTAATCACCCAAGGGTCAGCACTTTCAACACAAACATTTTAGCTGAAAAACATCAGACTGTTATTAAGACTGGGTACAAAGCACATAATTCATTACCATATTTCTTCTAAATTTCATTCTGAAACTTGCCCTTCATCTTGTTACTCATTATTTGGTGATAGTTCCATTATCTCAAGTAATAGAATAATTCATGTTTACCTTAATACTGCCTAAAATCTTGAAATCTGTTACTCATTTAGCCCATAATCAAACTCATTTTTCTGGATGTGAATACACTGATTTTCCAAAGGGATAACCTGTATTTTTTTTTAAGTATCTATATTTGAAAAGAGGCTTGATATTATCAGCAAAAAAAAAGAGAAACAGAATACAGAAATCAAAAACATTATGTCTTCCACGAGGGTATAGAGTCTTGGTTTTCCTTATTATCCATATCACACTCAACATCCAAAAATACTAACAGCCATTTACTCTGTTCTGTGTACCATATTACAAAACAAATTGCTAAGGCACTGAGTGATACCAAATGATAACACCTGATCAGTCAATCTCTGGAAACCTGAAACAAGCAATCTACTTTCACCATGGATTTTCTGCATAGTAACAGTCATATCCACCTGTCTCCTGCGTCTCAAAACTCCACGCACAGCTAACCTGGAGCATTCCATGGATTCATCCACTAAGGAAAATCTGTAATTACTGTGGTCAAGACCATAAATGCAAGGGCTATCCTGTTACTTCACAAGAAATCAAGAATAAAGAGGGAGGTAAAAAGGACCTCATGCATATAAACCACAAAAAACCTCTTATATTTTTGAGGAAGAAAAATCCTGCTATTTCTATTGCAGAAGCTTGTGAAATCCTGATCACTAGTAGAGCTGATGCATGAAGCGTTGTAAAAACCTGTCCTTGTGAGCTTAAAATCCAAATAATTTTAAAAGAACTAAAAAGCATATTTGTCCTAAACTTTACATAGTAATCAAGTATCATATTAGGAAGTGAACTGCACTAAAGTTCTTTTTCCACATGCTGCATACACTACCATAAACTGAAAGCTTGGCTGTTAGCATGTTTTCCTTCTCTCAGTTCTTCTTGTGAATACACCTTTAGCAGACCAGGTTCACACTGCTGAATTTCCCTCTGCTGTTTTGGTTCTAGCAAAAGCAGCAGCTTCTGTTTCTGGTGGGATGCTCTTTTTCTGTATCACCGCACCATACACTGACCACACTGCTCTAGTGGCACTGTATTATAAAAAGCAGCAAAATCCAGTACTTCTGATGAGGCATCAGCTAGAACACAGTAAAATAAAAAAATAAAATATAACAACAAACCCCCTCAAACTTTAAAAAACCCCTTTTTCCCCCCACTAGCTCTTCTAAAAGCCTCACAAGCCTTCCTGTTACTGCACAGCAAACAAGTTCAGCAATCTAATTAATACCTATTCCATAGTCACTATCAGCACATTATCAGTGACCTGACAGGAACACATTCTTGCATTTTAGTGTCAGGTCTCATTTCAGACAATTCCAGTAGCAAATGTTTCACAAACTGCTCCAGGCACTTACACTCGACCACCTGCAGGGCACGTGTCAAGCATGCCCAGCCTGCATGCTGACAAACATCACCTGTCCCCAGTAGCATCCAGGGTAGAGGTGACACAAGATTTCTGGGGATCTTGTTGGAAACAGCCTACCAAGCGTTGTTTTGACTTAATCCACCCCTGAAGGTGGTTTATCTTTATGTCAAAAGGCACCATAACCTCGTTACCTTTCATCCATATATTCCTGGTGCAGTTCCTGCTGACAGGACCCTGTGGACAATGCAACCCTGTAGATGGAGCTGAAGAGCAGTTTAATCTGACACAAGAAACTCAATCTTTGCTACTGAATATAGACTGAAGGGTTGGGACAGCTTCGGGAAGAGATGATCTCAGTCTCTGCACATGTTACACTGAACTAAAGCTGTCACTTCAGAAAGCAGCCTTCCCGAAAGTCCTACTAAATAGGACAAGGTAAACAGGGTGAGAAGTGCAGAAAGTTATAATGACATGATTTTAGAATATGCAGTTCTTGCATAAAATAAAATCTAAGCTTCCCAGCTCTCCTGAAGTACACACGCCTCCTCTAGCAGTACTAACTCAAGTGACTGCTCTGGCCATACTTTCTAGCACCAGGTTAAAATGATACAGAAAACTACTGCTCTACAAATGCAATAAATACTCAGTGAGCTCTGTTCCCTTACAGGAGAAACTTTTACAGTGCAGCTATTTTTTTCCTACAAACCTTCCAGCTGCATCTGAAATGACCACAGGGCATGCAATGTGCCTTTCAGACAAGGAGAAACACAAACCACCACAAGAACAGAAGTCAACAGCAACTCAGAGAAGAACTCCCACTACTGCCAACTGCAGCGACTGCCCAGCAGCACATTCCTGGCTGTAAGGGCTGAAGGACAAGGAATTCTCACCCAAGCCCCAGTAATGATGTGGGCACAGCTTTCGCCCCACCCAAGCAAAGGTATTTCTTTCAGCTGGGTGGCCTGTCTGCAGAGAAAAGAGCGAATGCTCTTGTGGTTGAAGTGGTGAGCTGGAATTCAAGTTCTGGGGTCAATTTGTAGTGTGATTTCCTGTCTAATCTATGGCAAACCCCCAGGGTTGTTTCCTCTCCTCTGACATAAAAGTACTTTTTCTTTTTTTTTCTTTTCCCTTCTTTAAGATGAGTTTTCAGGAGTAAGAGAAGAATAGAAAGAACGGTGCACTGTTATTTTTGGGCATACAGTATCTCCTAGAAGCCACAAACAAGCAGTAACACCTTTGAATGGTTCCTTGAAAATCCAAGCTGCTGGGCTGATTTTTTTTTCTAAAACACAAACCTGGCAGGGTAGGAGGAAAACATTTTTTTTGGTTGGTTGGCTTCTAAAAACAAATCAACAGACCCCCCACCCCCCAAAAAATCCCAAACTTACAGGTTTATGAGAAGTTATTGTCATAATACACTAAGGAAGAAAGAAATTCATTACTGAAACTCATCCTGAGAATTTCAACTACTCTAAACACTACCTACTGTGTAACATTAAAGCCACTGAAGCAGAATTGCTTTCAAAGCACAAGTCCTATTATATTTCAACTATTCAGCAGATGAGTTCTGCTGCAAGAGGAGACAAAAAAGATACGTTTTTTCTTATAATAACAACAACATAATTTATTATTATTATAATAATAAGGAATCACTTTTTGATAAGCTACCATTTAAAGTATTTAAATACAGTTCCTTTTAATTTCCCTATATAGTTGGAAATTCTCTGTCCCCTTCATCCCCCACCCCGCTCCTTTTTAAAAGGTCAATTAAGTTTTGGCCAGACATGTCAAAACACCTCTGTCACAGCACTCCTACTGCCAGCTCCAGGCACAGCAAGTTTTTCCCTCGATGCTTACCAAGTGATCCAGCATCAATTCCACAATGGATGTAGACTGACCAGAGAAATGAGCTGACTCAAACAACACAAGAAATACATTCTTCTCCCAAGTCAGTTTTAACCAGAGTCAAATGTTTTCAGCTTGACATCGCTCATGCAGCCTTATGGGACCTTCTCTCAAAAACTCAGGTGCATACATCTTGTAGTTTGGGAAAAGCACTTGAGAAAAGCCCTCAGAACTGGCCAGCTTCCTAAACACAAAAGTCACTGGTATTCTATCATGCTAAGTAATTTCTTAACATCAGCAATGAAGTAAATTGTTTGATGGTATGCAATCCCGTTGTACATACTTCTCTCTCTGCATTTTGATGTTGACCTGAAAGTCTTGCACAGCTGAAACACACAAGTGGTAAAAACAAGCAAGTTTTGAAAACAAGCTCATTTGATGTGCATAAATATTTATAAAATGAATGCATTTGGCTAATTACAAACAAAGTGTAACAAGCCATATGAATTTCATAATTAATACAATCAATTCCTGAATTTACCTACATAATTGAAAACTAATTTAAACAGCTTTCTTCAAAACAGGAAAAAAATATAGTGCAACCTCTTCAAGGGTTTTTATTATAACTAAATACTGGCATTAAGTAGTTAATAAAAACGCAGTATGTGAAAAAGCCACAGGAAAACAGACCAACAAAATGTCAAGATAGGGCTTAGAAAAATATATCAGTAACTTTTACTGAGCAGTTTAACCATGACCACATACTGCTATGCAAGTCTTAATGTAACTAAAGATTATATGGTAGTAAAGCACCATAAAGGAAAAAGTAGCAGAGTTGTACAGTCACACATTAAATACTTCCTATTTTGAACACTCAACATGACAACCTTAAGAATCTGACTATTCATTAGACACATGCTTTATAGCTCTTATTTTTCATTCACTTAAACATCATCATGTAGAACAAGCTCCCAGACGGTTATCAGGGCTGGAGTCTCTGCTTCCAGCACACAAGAGCTGTAATCTGAGCCAAGAGAAGTCACAGGCCAAGGCAGGAATGACCCAGCAGGAAAATTAAATCTAGCCCGCAGACCTTTCCAAATGGCTCTATTTCATGAGGCCCTTCCTCCATCCAATGGCTGCACATGCACCACACATTTCCTACACTTGCTGCATTTTCAGCAGCACAGATTTCCAGGGCATCTGTAAATGTAAATTTTCCAGGGCATCAGTAGGTATAGTGCGCATAAGCACAGACAAACCCACTGCTCCATAGCCCTCAAGTTCACTGCATACAAGCAAAATACTGCTTCAAAATGACTGCACAGGCAAAGGCGGCCAGGACAGCACCGAGAATGTGAGACGACTCCCCCATCAGCCCAGCACAGGCAAGGGACCATTCCCAGCACAAAGCTTTGGCAAAACATCTCCAGGAGGTGAGGTGTGCTTTGCCAGGGACATCTGGCTAGTTTGCTAGTTTGTACCCAGCTGAAGATTTACATTGACGAAGACAGCCGGTATGGAAAATACAGCTACACTGTCGTACCAACTCTGAACCAAAGTTTGAAACACCTCTCTCTATTAATCCTTTATTGATGACTACCAGAAAGAAATTTTTGCTTTACCCTTTGACTTCTAGTGGCACTGCTGTTTTATTGCTGTTTTTTTTGTACTGGAAATAGTTTGCTAGTTAATCAATAGTGTAAAACAAATGGAAAAGAGAAGCACATGGAACAGGTTTTGCTTTTGCTCAGTCTTAATATAAAAACTGCTGAAAAACATCACAAAGATGCATATGTACACATAACAAGATTTGTAGTTTTATGTTCAGTTTGTCTGAATTTTCAAATGCACAGACTTGTCAAAATGAAAGACAGAAAAAGATCACATTGCTTATAGCTTACAGCTAATTTAAACAGCATATACTGTTTCGTTGGAGGTGGTGTGTGTTAATTATATTCCATAGCCTGTGTGATCACTGGAATAACCATCCTTTTAAAATGCCATGGTTTGTTTGACTTACATCTACAATACTTAAATTTAACGACATCTGGTTGTTATGCTTCTTAGAAACTAATAAACAACAACAGCTCAAATCTCAGCAACACCACTGTTAGTACTAGAACCTACAAGGAATGTAGCACCCCAGTCCAAATTATTCTGTGATATCAGATGTCTAATGCATAAACACTTCTTAAATTAACATATTTTAAATGTTTTTTAGTCTATTCTCTGCCCACTGACAAATCAATATTTATGTTCAATGTAACCACACATTAACCAGTCCACTTTGCTGGACTGACCAATTAGCAAACTCAAAACTTTACAATCCCAAAGTTTCAGAGCAGGAACAGCAAAAGATTTCTACCTTTTATCTTTTTATCACACTATTAGGTGACTAACTTAATACACAGCTTCTGCTCAGAGGTATTTGGGTGCTAACAGGCACTGAGTTGTGTTCTAAAATAACAAAAGTCTGCTCAAAACACAACCACAGCAAACTCCTGTCACAAGTAGTTCTGCAGCCACAACTGCTTCTCTACTCAAAGACAAAAGGGCACAAACAAAAGCAGTGAACAGAGATTTAACAGTCACTCCCCCCACAAATAACCTTCATGAAATTCCTATTTCACTTCATGGAGTCCAGGTAACTAATTTCAAGGATGTAAATATGAAACATGTTTTCTTCATCAGAGTACATAATAAGAGTTGAAGTGTAATTCTGTTATACCCAGTTTTTCCTGGCAGCAGGTGCCAGACCACTGCTGCATGGCATGTGCCATGCAGTGCCACCAGCATGCCACAGGTATTATCAGCAACTCTCCCTGTTGCCAGGCAGAAATTTTCTCATTTCGACTGGGTCCTGAGCACCAACTGCCTGTGTATTTATCATCCTTCCCTAGGTAAAAGTGGCTCTCAGCACTTGTAGATCCTTCTTTCAAGTGTGTAAAACCTCTGGTATATCTACATCAATCAACCTGCCCTCTTCCAAGTTTTTTAAAACTAGGCATAAAGACTACCAGATAAAGATCCATTTATGGAGTTTTCAAACTGTAGATGCTCACCATGTCATTTCTTAATTTTCTTTATAACCCTTAAACCCTTTCTATTTGGTGGTGGGGAGGGCAGGAAATGGGATTGTTGTTGGGTTTTTGTTTGCTTGTTTTATATGACTAATTTAAATACAGCTTAGGTAATCATTAGGGATGGCACATTTTCCCCAGAGTAGCAAGGTGTCCATAGCCACTCAACACAAATAACCTCTTAGGAGGGCTAAAATCTTCCCCAGTTTCCTCTTACACACATTGACATTCCAGAGAAACACTTTCACAGTGATCAGCAAGAGCTGGAGATGAAACTTGTTATTAATTATCATCATACCTTGTCCTAAACCAAACCAACATATTCACAAAGTGAACACAACACTGTCCAACTCACATTAGCTTGAGCTCCATCACAGCAAACAAATGTTTCTACATACCCCTCCTAAAAGTCTGTGAGTAGTTTTTTGTGGTTTTTTCCTTCTCTACAGTCTGGATATCTTACAGTACATATCACAATATTCCAAGGAGCAATCTCTTTTCAGGCTTTCAACACAAGAAACAAGTTTATCAATGTTGTATGAAAATATGATGAGGAATATGAAAAAACACATCCTTCACTTTTCTCTGTCTCTGGCCCCTACAAACAGAGATTTGCAGGATATGGGGGAATGCATCCTTGAATATTCACCCCATACAGAACTGGAGAAGTAGCTCTAACACAGAGAAAGTTTTAGGAAATGCCTACCCACCTTTCCATTCACAGAGCAAAGACATTCCAGTTACATGTCTCAGTATTCAGAGAAAAGGGATTTTTTGCAGACCTACATTTCAGGTTAAATTTACTCTCTGAAATGGACTTAGGGAGTGTCCCTCTTCTTGACCCAACCAGGATTTCAGGGCCTGTGAAGACAGAGGTTTTGCCTAACTAATAATTCCTGGCAACGCTAGCCATGACAAAATTTCTACTGGTCATTTTTAACAGATGTGAGAAACACATACCCTTTAAAGCTCTTGCAAAAGGGGTGGTTAAAACACTATGTTTTTCAGATTTCGTAATACTGGCCTTTGCTGTTTATTTGAAAGTGAAGCAAAACAAAGTGGAAATCCCACCACCTGGTGAAAGTAGAAATTCAACTGTAAATCACAGAAAGAAGCTTAACTTCATATTGTGGCATGCTAAACATTGCTGGGTTTTATCATGTCTGACTTGTTAACAAACATTTATACTTTCACTCAGGACCAAAGCATATCATTGTGGGAATTATTTATGTATGTGGTAGGAGTTTTAAGTGTGATTAGGACCACCACCACCAAGGAACAAAAAAGGCCTTAGCTTTACAGTAATAAGCAGAAACATCACATATTAGGCAGTTTAAAGAATTAAAGCATCTGAGGAAACTTTACAGATAGCTGAAACATTGCTAGGCCATTTCCATCTACAGCAGGGCTGAACAGATGCTCACCCACCTTACTAAACCTTCCCCAAAGTGAGACCAGATTGCATAAAATATTAGAAATTTCAAACTAAGTAAAATTCAGAGTTGAGAGAGGAAGAAAAGCCTTATCTGAAGAGTTTCTCCATCAATTAGACTATCAGTCAAGCTGAAGGAACACCTTCTTTTCCAGGAAAAAAACTGCTGCAAGGGAATGCATGAAGGGATAGAGGACTCTCAGGTGCTGAAAGGACAGTCCCCATAGGCACCAATTAGCCTACAAGGCCTGTATTTCAACTGAATAGTTGAAATAATTACAACTCAAGTTCCAGGATTAGAAACTGCTTCAATATTTCTGTAAAAATTGCTTCAGCTTTTATCAAGTAACCCTTGCACCCTACAGAAAGAGATGTGAAACCTGCACATCTGTAATTTGGAGTACCCTGCTTAAGACACTTACATTTTTACTGTGGAATACTTCACCTCAACTGTCTTGCCTTCATTTCTACTTTGTTCTCCATCCCATACATTGAAATGGGACAATAACAGACCACCTAATAAAGGTCAAGACACATCTTCAGTCAGACAGAAGGACTCGACTGGAGAAGAGGAACTTGAGGATGTTCCCTTCTGGACACCCCCAGGCTGCTGCACTGGAAGTAAGACATCACAAGAATGTTTTTTATTATACATCCAGGGGAGCTTGCTTTATATTGTATTTTTTGCCTCTCTTCTAGAGCATGTCTTCATCTCTTTTCCATTCATTCTGTTTGAATCCCAAATCCTGTGCATAATTCAATTTGTACATTTTGTCCCTATTCTCCTCATTCATTTTGTGGGTTTTTTTTAAGAGGAAGACAGAAAGGATTCACCTCTTGCTCTCCTGCTAAATTCAGCAACTTCCTCCTACCCCCGGCCCAAAAAAGAGCAGCAAAGCAACTGTTTCTCTCACTGCTTTTACAAGGCTGTGCTGAAATACATCAGATGTCTACTGCTGACAATTTTCATTCCTGTGAAGAAGAGCACTGTCTCATTTCTTCACTTAAATCACATTTCAAGGTCTGTTTGTGAGATACTGGCATTCCATTCTCCTGCAGCACCCCGCAAGTCCAGCTGCCTGATCAGTCTTGTTTGCAGCTGCCACAGAGTCACCATTTCAGTGGCTTCCAATGCTTCCAGTCCCCACCTGGAATCCCACCCAAGCATGCCTTATGAGGTGTAGTAGAAAGAAAACCTCTGGTGAAGTCTCCAGCAGATGCATAAGCTTGCTCACCACAGCTGTGTGCCACAAATCAGTATTATTTGCTCAATTACTACAAGGAGCTTTAGCACTGAGAGGCTGTAGCTGAAAATACACCCCATGTATACCGACGTTTAAACCTAAGAACTTGGAAAACAACAGCTTCAACATTAAAGTCAGTATCAGCAGTAGGAGGAAACAAGCAATGAGAACAAGTGAACAGAATTAACAAGTGCAAGAAAACCACAGACGAGCACGTACCTACTCTGGAAAAAGAAAGAGTTTAATAAAGTAAAATAATTTTCCTTCATCCTTTGAAAACAGTATTAAAATTCAAACTCCATTAAAGTCAAAACCACAACTAAAATGAAGTACAGAACTTCCAGGATTTGAAAATTATTCTAAAATCTTGTCTATACTAGCTTTCTAATACTGGGATCAGCAATAGCACTAGAGGCTCTAAAAACCTCAGTGTTTTACTAAATCAGCTGATGTGAATAATGCAAAACTCAGTAGTCATTTGGGCAAGTGACTAAAAAGAATGGTTAAAAATGTCTGGCAGATATACAGCAGGAGCATATATGACTATTTTTTCTTCAATTGAAAGCAAACCTGTTGTTAGGTGTACAATGCAGTAAAAACCAAAGCAACTCTCTCCTTCAAAGGGCCTTTAAGTCACTGGAGATAGATACACCAAGAAAGAGCGGCCCTTAGTAAATGTTCAAACCTGACAATAAAGAGCATTCTTAAAATAAAAGCTGATTACAAACCAGTTCTAACACAGAATTCACGATACAACCTCAATGAGAAAGTTCATTTAAGAGAGAAGCAAAATTACTTTCTATGCAGAATAGCAAGCCCACAGAAATACCAAGAACTTTGCGTTACTAAAAAATTCCCAAATGTACTCTACATTTTCAGTTCTTATTTGACTTTCATCCCCAAAGTAATTCAGAGCAATATACCAGTATTCCTACTGACTGAAGACCTTCCGCCATTATTAAATATGGGAGTGTCAATAAAGTAACTGATAAAAAAGGTATAGTTGTTGTATAATATTTAATGGCAAGCAAAACTAGGTGGTTATCAGAGTTTGGTATCAACCCAATGGCAATACTGCAAACAAATTAATTTACTGTATAAAGGACACAAATATTAAACAGGTCATTCAGCATGGTTTTATAGAGAACAAGTTGTGGCAGATAAGCAAAGATCCATCTTTCAGCCAAGGACTATTTATAATAAAGATAACCACAAAGGTGTAGGGTGTGTATAAGGCACCCATATGAGTTTTTGATTTAGTAATACATGCCAAACATTATTTAGAAATGGTTATAAAATAAAGCATCAGGATTTCCAAAGTGGCTTACTGACCTCAAAAATACTCATCAGTGGGAAATTCCATTTCACCAACATGTACTGTGCAGGATGTTGTTTAAAATATTCCCTGCACAATTAATTAATTCTCTGCACCAAATCAAGTGCTATTGGACAACCCAGCAGTACAAATCAGACCTGAACGAGGCACAGTTGTGCAACTGTATTTCTGCCAAATTAGCCAAAGCACACAGCAGCAAGCTCACTAAAGACAACTGACCACACTGGATGAAAAAGAATTATAAAAAAGTAAAAGTTCCAAATTAAGCTATCGGAAACATTTGTGCAAATTTGAAGCAGGAAAGGATGTTTAGACTAGACCAGTCCATTGTATTAATCCAACATTTTGGACTTCCAGCATCTCAGAGCCTGAGAGCTTAGTTTAGTTTGTCAGTGGAAACTGAAGTTGCCTGTTACAGCCTGTATCTTCATGAAGAGAAAGCAGAGGATCCAGAATACTCCTTAACCCAGCCAAGAAACACAGCAGGAACCAACAGCTCAGCCTTGATGAAACTGATGGGAAGAACAGGAGGCAGGACACCAAAGCTTTTCCAAGCAGAGTGATTCTTCACCTTCAAGAGTCTTCAAATTAAAACTGGATACCCTTCCCAAAGACACATTTCAAGGTTAGTTACAAGGTTCAGTGTGGGAACAACTCACAAAACCATGTGACAAAAGTCAAAGCAGATGATTAAGTAAACCTCTGAAGCCCCAAACTCCCTGAAAGTACAAACATTCCTGCTGATTAATATTTGAATTAAGTTCAGAAACATTCATTTTTTCTGTGGTTTTTGTTTGCCTGCATTTTAACCACCACTGTAGAAGGCCTTCAACACACCTCAGTAACATTCAATTAAAAGCACATGGACGATGCTTTTCCCTGGGAACTCGATATGCCAGTGGCTCTGTGTAACCACCAAAGGGAAGCAGATGCTACTACGCCTTCCTACTACAGCCTCACCAGCCATGCAGCAAAAGCAGCACTGCTCTGACCATGCCAAGCTAACACCAAAGGGCATTACTAAACTTCCTTTTTCCTTTACAGACGTTTTGTAGAAGTTCAACAGAAACTTCTTGAGAATCTGAGGCAAATATAAAACTGAAATACAAGACAGTCATTACTTACGTGCCAGCTCTTGGAAAAACACGCCTGAAAAATTTCAGATGGACTTCCATGGTGTGTGAAGTTGCTAATCTTAGCAACAATGCTGTCTATACTCTAAAAAGCAGGTAAGCAAAGCATTTCTAAAATAAGTTATTTTTGAGCTACTTTCAGTTTAGTCCAGCTACAAACTGGAGTGATAAATGACACAGCTGGATACAAAAGCCCCAAGCAGGCTTCTTACACCTGTGAAAGACATCACAGAACTACAAGTATTTTTCACACAAGCAAGACCTACTTCAAAATCAAGAGTAAGTAACAGATTCACAGGTACACTTTGTAAAATATTTGTATTTTTGCTTTCTTGTTTTGCTTTTTACCTCTATCTGCTACTAATTGATTTCTTTCATTCATCCCCATGCCCTTACCAGCACCTTTTACAGGTTCCTATTTCAGTTCAGATAGCCTATCCTTCCCTTTTTCTCCTACTATTAATAGACACATTCTCTACTGGAACAGGTGTTCTGCTTTGAAATTCTGGTGCAAACTCCAGGAAAAAGAAAAAAACATTTTTTCAGGAGGTTTTTGACAACACAGCACACCCATTCACTTCCCCAAACTATCTGTCTAGGCTGACATTTTCTATGAAGACCCACGACAGCACACACACAAATCCGTCTGCACACTTCATTGAGAACAAAATGCAAAATCGTATTTATTTCCAGCATCCAAATCTGGTTGTTAATGGGAAAACTGTAACAAGTCTACATTAGCACACAGGATTTCTCTGATCTGCAAGTCCCAGAAAGCCTATTTGCTTTCAGGAGATGGCTGTTATTGAAAACAACAACTTTCTTCAGGATTTAAGTAGGGGCGAGGAAATAGGAGCTGAGTAAGGCTTTTTTTTCTATTGTTCCTCCCAACAGGTGGGAGGCTGTTCACATAGCTCTGCAGAATCGAAGAGGAGGCCAGAAGCCAGGAAATGCAACTGCCCTCTGCCAGGGCAGAGTGCCCTCAGCACTCAGGGAATGAGAAGAGTTAAGCTGGGAGCCAAGGTGCAGAGCGCAGGTTTAGCTACAGAAGCAAGGCTAGCAGAGGTCTCACGGCAAAATACTGCCACTCACAACCTGCAGCAGGCCCATGTCCCAGTGTTCCCTGGCAGCAAGTGCTGCAGCAGGCACTAGCAGACAGTGATAACTCATGGCAAGCTCTCAAAAGCCAGCATATGCCATCAGCACTTCGGATCAGACTGGCTCATCTGAATTGATGATCCTGGTGGGGATCCACACACCAACACAAACTGGGATTTCTAGGACAATTCCCTTCCCTACAAAGCAAAATCGGAAAAAATTCAAGAGAGAAGATGTTCCTGTATGTTACAATGCATTAACACTGCTACATCAAGCATTTTGGAGTGGGAACATTTTTAAATTAATGCTTCTCAAACACTCTATCTTCACCTCAGTTAAAAAACTAAGTAACAGAATAAGACTTATTATATTTTAATTTTCTAACTCCACAGAAGATGTCTGACTATAGTAGGCCAATTTACATGAATTAAATTACTGACTCTAACATCCTGGAGTAAGCATGTAGCAATCAGGGACTAAAACCCTATTTGTTCTTAGAAGCATTCCATTTGTATGAGGCCTGTCAGTTCACAACAATAACAAAGAAAACTAAAATGCTTCCAGTATCAGCTGCTAAAGGTTACATGGCTTTCACTGAAATAGGATGGCTTGGTTACATTAATCACTGAAGAATAAAAAAAAGGAGCTAGAAATCCAAGTTCTACCAACTTCAAAAGAAACTTCCTGACCAAGACATACCTACACCCAACTGAAGTATTTCAGCTTTTGTTACATGCAGCAATTCATTCTTTTGAAAAGCAGTCACCCCACCACCCAGGTTTGAAACTACTCTTATCTAACCAGAGAAGCTGTGCTGTCCCAGGCTTAGCCCAGTAAATATGACCTCTCCTTGGCAGACCTTTTACATCAAAAAACTGTGGAAACTCACACAGGAAATCCACTTCTGGTAGTGCAGCACTATAACCAAAACTCACTACTTTTCATCTCAAACACACAGCATCTCAGATCTTCAGGCGCCTGTTTTTTCCCAACCTAGGCACCAGCCGTTCCATTTCCTAAAAAAGACCTTGCAGAAATACACCATGAGATCATACAATAGAGATTGCTAAATACATATAAATGAACCCTCTGCAAATGGCTCGAGAGATCTTAGTCATTTCTTGTTAATATCTGATCTGAAACTTTACATCTTCTGATGTAATGCTCTTGCACTGCCAGAGAACACCTGAAATATCCCCAGCTTTCTCCCTGCTTTGCTCCCTCTCTCACCCTTCGTTACCAATAATAGCAGGTGAGATAAAGTTATCACATATATTTACTTACTTTCACAGTCTTGCACATGAACAGCAGCAGAATTTCATTTGCATTTCAGGCTACTGGAAGGAGTACAGCTCGCACATATTTTTGGACTTAAGCTTAGTCCAAGCTGGCTTTACCAATTTCAGCTTGAAAGTAGCATTTGTTTTCACATGTTTTAGATGAGAGTACATACGAAGTTAGCGAGCATACAAGCCTGCCAAGCCAACACCTTTTCTCAGTCAGTTTTCCAAGTGCAACTACTTAATGTAGGTCTCCTACACTTAAGTAAAACTTATTTTCAACCCAGTGACACTAGGGTTAACTACAAAATAGAACTAATAAGATCCTATGTGACAAGCAATTTAGGTAATTCCTAAACTGAATATATCCATCCTGACACCAACAATACTGCAAACACAAAGAGATGTCATATTAACACTTACACCAGCACGGACACAAGAGGAAGGTGGAGGACCATCACCTTCTAACTGACAAACCTTAAAGGGAAAATATTCAAAATCATTACAGACAATGGTGGGAGCTGCAGAAAGCAAAGATTCTCTGTGGCCTTGCACAACAAAGCTCAAACAACAGGATCAGTGAAAGGTTTGCAGATGAAGAGCCGTGTGGTTCAAGGAGTCACCTTCACCTACAGCACACAGGTTTAGTCATTCACCTGTTATTTTGGCTACCTGTCAGTTCCACTTGTGCTTCACAGCTTGTCCTCAACACTTGATAAAAATCAAAGCTGATTTGTGTCATTACAATGCCCACAACAGGAAACGTACACAGCGCCCGTCTGTCAGCACAGCAACACTGTGAGGAGCTGGAGCTGGAGCTGGCGGGTGGAGGAGCAAACTGACAAAGGTTTAGAATCACACCGGAGACAATCAGAAAATTTTCTATTCCTATTACATTTACATGCGGATGGCACACATTTCAACATTCCAATAAAGTTCATCTCCAGTCACCTGCATACTACAGCCACACAACAAAGTATTCTGACTGCAAATGTGTTTACATTATGGACTATGTAAACCACAGCACAAGGTCTCAGTGGCCTGAAAAAAAGTTATGTTTTGCATTCATTATTTCGCCGCTTGCTGAATTAGAAGTGGTTTACTCAGTTGTGCATACAGTTTAGCATACCAAACCCAGAGCGTCAGCTAAAGATGTTGGTTTTCCAGACAGCCTACAGGTTGCCATTAAAGTCTAACACCTTGCCTCTCTTTATCCAAGATGTCAAAAACAGGCAGTTTCAGATTTAAGGAAAATACCTCCTTTTTTTAAATTAAAATCTGACGAAAATGTGAGATGATCAGTCCCTAGAAACAGTGCCAGAACTTTAACACACACAAGCATTTTTTCCCAGTTGTTTACAAACAATACACCTACCAGGGGTTCAGAAAGATGCTGTGCCTTTCTAACAGGCAGAGAGAAAATGTCTGACTGACAAGGTGCCTTAGCCCCTTTCAACATTAGAAGGCACTCCGCTGCTACCTAATTAAGGCACATTCTCTTCTCGTAAAGTATTAACAAAGCACACATTTCCCCGACTAGCACTATATTTGTCATCCTTGAATAGATTACTTCTGTATTGTATTTCATGCACTCTTCCGGCCCACATCCTGCTAGACACCGAATGCTTACTACTAGGAGCAGATGAGAGGTATGCCTAGGCAAGCTCCATTTCTTGGCTAGATGTATTGACAATGGAAAAGCTGGGTATCAATAAAACAGACATTACACTCATAATGAAATAGCCCCTGTGAAAAACCAGATGAGATGAGAGCGAGCACGCGCAGGTGGGATTGGTCTCTCCTAAAACATCTCCACCTGCACTGGCAAGGATGTACAGGACAGTATCAGAGCTACCTTTAATCGGTCTTTAGCAAGTTACCTACTTTGCACGCAGGCCATGACCATTACAACACCTAAACAATCACTCTAGGCACCGAATTACCAAAAATCCCCCTAATTTAAACTCCTAACTCCCCAGCTCACAGGAAGAATACAACAATATTTTTGTAGTATTCTGATATGCACTTTACTGAGGATTCCTGCCTAACATCATTACACAAAATGATGGTAAACTCCAAGATATCCTCAGAGTGCTCATAGACCAGGAGTTGAGCTCTTGCCGGGACAGAGTGCTGTGTGTGCTACTCGCATTATTTTTAAGAGTCTTATTTTAAATGAGTTTTCAAATAACTTGAAAGACCACAGCTAACATAACATTACAAACAAATCAAACACTTCCTCATGACCAAGACGTTATTCCTGCAGCTCGCCGCTTCTGCACAGTGGCCGAAGAGGTGACGGCTGAAGAGATAATCCGTAATCCCCGCAGATTACTTAAACTCCAAGGAAATCTCTACTTTGAGAAACTTCAGGGAAACACAGAGCATCGCCCTTCCCCTGCCTGGCCCCTCCCCGAGCCGCCGCC